>MU912639.1:0-14553 GCA_036418165.1 Cooperia oncophora
CGAACTAAACCAAGGACATCACTTTTTCGGTATACTATTCGGTTTTGCGTTTCTCAACGAAACACCGTCCACAACACAGTGGACGCAACCTTGAAATATGCTGCTCCACAAAAGCCCCCAAGTTTGGTTCACACAAAAATTAAATGCAATTGTGATTCCATGGGCACGAGAAATCTAACCGCCAATCGATCGTGCAAAAATTGCAAATGCTTTGGAAAATCAGCCCCTACCATGAATAACGCGAACTCATCTGCATAGCCGGGAATATGCATGAAAAGGGCAAACGGGAACCGTTAATTGAAGACAGGAAAAACAGGCTCAAGGCCCAGACACGTCATATGAGGAGAGGATTCTTCGTCAGAAGATTGCGAACTCACAGATACATAGTCTTGGAGCATGAACCTCAAATAAGAGGTATCGATCATTCTGAAGAACGACATCGAGGATGGTATAGCAGTACCTGCCAGAGCGACGATATCGACTCCAAACAGTGAACGCGCGCCAAAATTAGATCAAAAACTTCGCCCTGTAGATCTAATAGTACTGCCCTAACTAGTGATTGGGACTACTACCATATCTTCACAGTACAGAGAACATGGAACATACTGTAACCACATCTAGACCAACTTACTGCAACTAACATGCTGTAGGTGTAACTTTCAAGTGGGGTCCAATTGAGGACTATAAAAACGATTCCATACCGCATGTAGGTAGAAAAGCATGAATAAGTTGAAATCGATGGACGAAAATGTCGAGGTCGATGAGACAGGACACGAAGCACACACGCGTCAGTATTGAGATGGCGTTTGACGGCGCTATGGCGAGCAGTTGAGGTGCATAGACGAGACCAATGGCACCTAACCGAGATCACAAATTCACTAATTAATAGATATCCACACACACGCGATACGAACAATATTCACATATCTAAAAGGATTACTAGGGCATAATGTGAGGAAAACAATGATATCATGCGGCACAGTGTCTTAACTTGTGGTTAGAGGAGAGATGGCGATCAATTTGAGCCGCAGAATTGCTAATGAATCTGCCAATGCGCTTAGGTGGATTTTTAGATGATGAAATCAGCTATTCCAAACGAAATCAAATTGTCAGATTCCTCCCCGCGATGAAATCTCAGGAAAAAATTCGGCACCACCCCACCATGCATTACTACTAAAAAAAATTCTTTTAGCAGTAAATTCGCAAACAGAGGTTGTTCAGTGCTCCGATCACGAGTACGATACTCATTTTTTGCGCTGGCTCCATCTGGCGCCAAGTTGGCTTCATCACCTTCCTCACTAAAATTGTTGAAATGTAATAGGGGTCTATTTGACATCCTGATCACGAACATAACATTAATTCTCGGCAGTGGCGCTAATTTACGGCACTGATCATATTCGCTTTACTAAGGCCGAGCCCGGAGGAATGAAATCACTCTCGCGACACATCATCCTTGGGGATTCCCCAACAGGAAGGTCGTACTTGGTCGCTGGGGGAGGGAGAGGGTCGTTTTGGCCCTCTTAGAAAAATTCGGCGTTGAGAAAAACTACTACCCGCTGTTGACTTTTCAGGGGTTTTTCTTGACATATTCTAAACTGCCCCCCCCCCTCTCCAGCTCGTATCAGATGACGGAGCTAGGAAGGGGTCGTATCAAGCAACCTTTCAGGGAAGGGGTCGCATGGAATCGACCAAAATCCCAACCGATGATGTGCACTAATCACTCTCCTCCCAGCCCCAGCTTTAGCAGCGCTATAGTGCGCTGGTGTCAAAAAATGGAAGTCATTTTTGTTATCAGAGTATTAATAAACTCTATTATGGAAGTTTTCATCCATTTTGGCGGAAAATATGGTCGCGTTAAGCAGGTGCCATTTGGCGAGAAATGGGACAAGTGAAAAAAAACGGATGTCGTACTGGTTATGAAAATGTCAAATAATCCTCGTCTACAAGTTTCATTGATTTTGGTGCTGATACCAAATGGCACCGCCGCCAAAAGACACTGAATATCCCTCTGTGAGCAAAGTTTCAGCGGGGTTTTTTTAGTTTTGGAGTAGTAAAAGTGGAATAGCGCCAAAAACTTTAAAACCTTCAGGGATTCAAAGTGAGGCTGCCGATTCCGATCTGCAAACTAAACTGCAACTTCGATGGTTTGCATATTGCAACCAATGAAATCTAGTACAAATAAACTTATAGCCATTGTAAAAAATCCGCTCTGTGAAAAAATCCGCTCATTAATGATCCGATAAAGTAAATTAGCGGCCGCATAAATGTCAAGCCATTTGACGAACAATCAGGCTGCACTTAGGATCAATGTTCTTTTCCCTCCAGCGAATGTGATCATAAAGACAGAATGCAAAGATTAAATGATCCAATAAAATGCGCAAAAAAGTATGACAAACTTTTGGATTATGTTCCTTACTGGTATTACTATATTTGGCTCCCGACTGTTGTGTATGTCTTTCTGGACCAGCCTGTCTGGAATTCGAATTGGCCTGAGGAGCAACTTCGGGCGCGAGGAGGAAAGGTCGCGTCAGGGAAAGGGAAGGGCAGGGTATGGGAGAAGATATAAACTATGGACATCCACGCATGGTGAGCTCGTGGGCCGGGGATGCGCTGAAAGGGAGCGTGTAAGGCACAGGCGAAATTCAGACTCGTTAACAGAAGCAGGCCGCAGGCAGATGGGTAAAATGTGGACTAGGGTTAGCAAAGTGTTGACGGATGAAATGGGGGAGACACATCCGAGATGAGCAGGTCATACTCCAAACAGGCGGCGCTTGTCATAAACACCATGACTCTGCCTAGCAGATTTTGGAGATCGAAAAAATAAAATTGGAGAAAAACATTAAGAGGGTGATGAGTGCGTTTGAGACTTGCCCACAGGCAAGGCGGGTTTGCCCCTTTATGGGCATGAACACTTCCAAAAATGCAGTAGTTTAGTAGTCTAGTTTAGTGACTCCAGATACAGGAAACAGTGGAGATATAAGGTAAGGCAGAGGCTACAATGGTGAGAAGCAGCAGATACAACCTTTCGGCAAAGCGTGCGCCAAGGTGGGCGGGGCAGAAGCTAAAACTTAGGGAAAAATCCGTCCGGGGGAATTGAACAAGATGGGCAGGAAGAAGAGAGACGAAAGGGGAGACACGCCCAAAGTGGGAGGAGCATGCCCGACAATGGGTGGAGAATGACAGGCTCATGATTTGGTTACATAGCTTTCCAACCACAGTGTGCAATATCACGAATACGACACCCATTTTCAGCGCTGCAGCTAACAGGCGCAAACTTGGCGCTACCTCCATTTCCACAAATCAACGAAAATCTGCACTACAGGGTTATTCTTGTTCACGAATAAGATATTGACTTTTGGCGCTGATGGTATCTGGTGCCAACAGGCGCCAGCTTGGCACCCTGATTACGAATATGACTTCATAGAAAATCATGGCGTTTTTAGCGCTGATGATACAGCCTCCCTGACTCATTCTGCGCTCTATTAAGGGCTTAGCTTGGCGAAAAGATTGCGCATAACAGCAGATGGATCCCATATTCATGATTAGATATTAGACAACCATTGCAAGTCTTCGTAAAGGTATTACGGCAAGGCCATATTACTGGTGCCTATCGGAAATAGCGCCAGCGGTGTAAACGAATGTCATATCAAACGTGATCAGGGCGCCGAATATCATCTACAGGCAAATTCGGTGGAAATTTTTTTCTGAGTTTTAGGAGTGGCAATAGTGGAACACTGCCGAACAAAGTAATGGTTAGTTTTGCCTCTAACGTCAGGTGAAGAACTGCCTTCAGTCTGTTAACCAGACTCACCAGTGATGTAATAAAGGTTGAAACAATTTAGTGGATGATAGACTGGTGGAAATCATAGAATTCTCAACTTAAAATCAAAATTCGAGACAGGCCGGAATATTCGGCGCTTTGAGAACGGTAGAAGATGTTGACAAGAATTAAGAAGGGCAGAAGTCGGAGGTACGATCATTAATTCATATCTAAGGCCTGAAATTCGATACCGATCTTTGGGATTCACACAACGAGTGAAAATCTGCTGGGAGCCAGGGCACATCATTGGTTGGGAATTTTCGTCAAGTCCATGCGAACTCCTGGAAGGGGGGCGGTGGCTTAATACGACCCCCTCTAGTCCCCTCCTCAAATACGATGCTGTCGAACGGTGCGGGGTGGGAGAAGGCGGTGGAGGGGAGGTACATAGAACATCTGAAACAGGAAAAGCTGCGAAAAGTCGCGTTATAATTCTCTGTATATTTCTGTGAGAAGGCGAATATGACCCCCCCCCCATCTCTCTCCCAACAACGAGCAAATACGATCCCCCTCATAGGGTCCGTGAAACAAGAAAAATCAACTTTCGAGGAATAATTTTTGCAAACTACTACCCCCCTACCTAGCGACCAGATACGACCCCCCCCCTTGTTGCGGAATCTCCAACGATGATGTCTCCTGATTGGAGCAAGTATCGCGCGATGTTATAGTTGTGATGCCATTTTTTCGATAAAAAAAGAAGTGCCAGGATCGCATTCGCTCCCGGAGGTGTGTTGCACCTGTTTGTAGAGCGAAGTACGCGTAGATGCGTTGCAAGGAAGGGTACGCAACGGTTGCCGGGGACAAAAACTGGTAATGATATATGACAGCGAGTGTAAAAAATGTCGGCATAATACCTTTGAAAAATAAAAATCTATCGATTCCAGGTGAATAAAGACGACGCCTTGACAAGAGGACACGTCCACAATCCGTGGGTGGAATCCTACTCAGGTGACGTTGACCTGCAAGTCTTCGGCCCCATTAATCGATCGAGGGGATAAGAAAGGAAAAGGGAAGTACTGGGAAAGGGAAAGAGAAAGAGAAAGGTTCCGTGGAGTCTGTTAGATCTCACAAATTAGTGTAAAGGGCGAAAACACATAAAGTTACCACGATTCTGAACTAAATAAGCCAATCACATGACCCGTCCTAGAAGGATTCATCAACACCCCCCCCCCTACGCTAGTCCGATTCTAGAAGCCTCTTGTTCAAATTGAAGAGGTTAAATCAAACGAAAAGGAGCCAAAGAAGATGGTCAGATAATTACACAACGGATGTACACAATGTGCTTATCTCCCGCCGAATCTGTCCTCTTCTCCTGATATTTTTCCCTGTTCCGGAGCACGTTTTGTCAAATAGGGTTCCCTCGTGGTATATCGCTCGGAGACATCAATATTGAAGGTTTGAATTGGGTACAACAAATTAAGACTGAAAGATTTCTTTTCCACCTGTAACATAATTTTGCTTAAAGGCACGGTCCGCGATCAGGTATCAAAGTTGAAAATATGACGTCAGGAGTTCAGAGTACCTTGTATTCCTGGTTTTGCGGCCGCACGAAGAAATTGAGAGTACCTTCGCTAGAGTGTTGTCTCTCGTCTCATCTCATATCTCACACTACGAGTACAGCCACACTGCCGGTGGTGAGGTGAAGGAGTGGTGCTGGAGAGTAGGAGTTTAGCGTGAGATTAACACTTCTCTCCTGTGGACACACAGAGGGGGATGAGAATGGTGTGTGTATCGTAGATGAGAGGGGGAGTGGACTGGCGGTATGTCTCTCTCACCTTCGCGCTTACATCACCACGCAGTGCACGAGAGCCACTATCGAGCACGCAGAAATCACATCGCGCTCACACTCTTCGACATCCGCCGCCCGGGTGTGAGTGTGTCCCACGCCTATCAATCTCTCTTGAGCGAGCTATCACGCACTGGATTACGAGAATATTGCCGTATAATATAATGCCTGTCCAGCAAAGCCGTGGTTAAATCAATTAGGAGCGTCCAGGTTAATCGGTGATGAGATCCTCTCTCGCAGGCGAATGTTCCACCTATCGTACAAAGAACCAGTTGATCTGGAATCTAACCCTCTAAAAACGGGGGAAATGCATGGCTACGAATTTATTAGCGACTTCGACGCAAAATAATAGGTATTAGTTTCCTTACATTGTTCAGTATATTAAGGCGGAGGCGGTGTAGTGGCGCGGCCCGCTTACCACGCGCGCACCAGGGGATCAAATCCTGTCGGCTGCCGCTTGAACCAGCCAAGCCTTCTACTCTCTAAGGACGGCGAACTGATATAAGATTTTTCTGGGAGGTAAAAACACCGAATTGTACATTGGCTGGCCCTCATTGTAAAGCTCACATCGCATTCAACAGTGATCCACGAATCTGAATATAGGTAGAACGCCTGCCGCATCCCAAAATGGGATTGATAAACGGCTAAGACCTTAACCTTTATCCTCGTTCCATTCAGCAGATTCGCAAAGGGGTATGGTATATACGTGAGCCCAATTTTAAGGGAAAAAAGCGACAACGAGAATTTGGTCCACAGAAACTAGATTTTTCTACGCAAAAAATCATTTCTGTCTGTGATGACATATCACTTTCCATGGTGAACTCGAGCGTTGTCAAGTCGTTTCAAAATAAACTAAAAGAAATATTGATTGCTCGGGAGCTAGTCTGGGCGTTTACAGCAGCGAAATCTCCAAGTACTTAGCCCTACTGGAGATAAAAAACACAGCTGAACTTTGATCATTGCGAGGATTGAGAGGTAAACGTTTATCTCGACATCAATTATGATTTTACAATTCAGATGTTAGTATTTTTCAACAATATTCCCTCCACTCACTGTCGACACCCGGACCTTGGAGGAGTTCACTAAAAGCGATACTGGTTCCACTAAACCGATATCCACAGCCGCTTGGTGCCTTATACGACTTGCAGTATTGGCGAGCCACCCCTCTTTGGCAAGTTCCCTTCCCCATACCATAGATCCTCCACCTTCTTGTAAGTTCTGTCTACTAGGCGAGCAAATGCTATACTGAGTTATGAATAAAAAGCGAAAAACCATGATAGAAAAAATAAATTCTTCAGTACTAAGCAAGCCTCGAATAATACCGGCTCTACTGATAAGGCATTTTTGCGTTTGGAGCCACCTTATTAGGGAGATATGTGGTATGTTGGTCAAAGTACATCGTAGGAATGTTCCAATCTTTGTCAGTTGTCTTTGCATCGAGAGGCCTAATTGCCGATCTTAGCGTTCAGTGATGACCTTTCATTCGGTTAGGCCACTTCATGAAAGACATCCCAAACCTTTGCACGTGTCGATTTTTTTTCCTGCAAAATTTCCTGTCAATCTGATAGAAAACCCGTGTAACCCTATATGTCCCTTGTAACTCAAGTGGGCCGTAAAAACCAGGAATTAGCCTCAATTCTTCTTTTTCAATCATACGTAAGGGAGCGGGAATGAGAGGACCAACAGAAGGGATATACGTAAATTTCAAAAGTTTCGAATGTTCGCAAATCAATAGCCGCTATGTGATACTACGATAGAGAGAAGAAGATAGAGAGATGGATGAAAAAGAAAGCACTATCAATACGCAGAAAAAGAAAGCACTACCAATACGCACTGTGTGCATCAATTTCAATGCACGTTTTCCAATTACTGTTTCGCTCTTTTTTGGACTGACCTTGGTGCACGCTTTCTACGTTTATTTTTTTTCGAACAGTAGCACTTACGTAAACTACTTCTGTCGAAAATATTTAGTCAAGGTACACTGATATCGCATCATTAGAGCTTGATTCAGTATGGCTTCCCCCTATTTCTTGCGTTCATCGTCACAGAAATCTTTCCCTTCAGATCAAAAAAGTCAGCCCGCATTTTTGGGTAGTATCCATTCCGGTGAAGGCAAATCATAGCCCAGTAAGCGGATAGACTGCTAGAAAGTCAATGAGGGGATGCCTTAGTTTCATGAAGGAAAACGAATCATGCGAGCACTACGGATTACTCAACAGAAAACATTAAGACAAGAAACATGGTAGAAGAAAACATTACAAAACGATGTTCGGGAAAACACTGAAAAAAATGGGAATTGTGATGACT
The DNA here is from genome assembly GCA_036418165.1 of Cooperia oncophora. NCBI lineage: Eukaryota > Metazoa > Nematoda > Chromadorea > Rhabditida > Trichostrongylidae > Cooperia > Cooperia oncophora. Next base: position 7,911 of record MU912639.1, read on the forward strand.
AAGCACTTTGCGGGTAGTATTTATTTTTCCACCGCTTTCGCAATATTGAAAAATCGGCGAAATTTCCAATATTTTGAAAGGCTGGAAGAGTTTTCTCGAAGCAGACGGAAGAAAGGTGACATCGAATGATGCATACGTAACTGATTGCCACATCACAAAGGGCCACAATTCACTGATAACACTGGCTCCAACGGAAAACCCTTGATCACCTCAACTAATTGCAGTATTTCAGATAGCTGGGGAAGATGGTAAGCATCGAAATATCCGAAAGAAGGAATAAAAATAATAAGTTCTGCGTATACTTTTAGAATCTTCTAGATCTTTTGAGTTTTTTGGAATCTTCTAGATCTTTTGAGTTTTTTGCAATGAATTTTTTTGTGCCTTCTATGTTTTTTTTAACATTCAGATTCTAATTTTCTTTTGATTGAAGAAAATTCTCAAACGAATTCTTCAATGAACTGATGCCAACGGTCGATACTAAAAATGGATTCGGTTGAAAAATGAAAGGATAACACTGGTAATGGCCTTCTTGGCACAGTTCGGCGACGGGGGGGGGGCATCTTGCACTTTCGCTGCTCCACCACTTCCGTGAACCGAAGCAAGCTCGCCGAGCATGGTGAAACCTGTCTACCCTTGCAAGGTCATGAACGCGTCCTGCCGCTGCGGGAAATTTTCGGGAAATCCGGTTCCCTCCTTTCCCCATTCTTCCTATTCCCGTTTCCTAGGTTTTCCCTAACTGCCTACCACAATTTCCGAGATTTCCCCTAGAACCTTCCACTTTTTCCTCGAAATTTTGCCGTCGAGGCGGACTGGGGGGGAGAGGTATTTTGCCCTATCGCTTCTTCCTACAGACGTGCCGACCCATCTAGACAGGTCGCTGTCGTACGCTGGGGAATCTTCGCAGGGGGTCGTATTCAGTTGCTGGGGAGGGGATCGTATTTGGTCTGACAAATATTTTTTAATAGTTCATCTCCTCCCTCCCTAATTTGGTGTTTCAGAACTACTGTGCAACTACTAGTTCAGATAGTTGAAAGTGGTAGTCGGTTGGTGACCACCCCCCCTCCCCTCCCCCATCTCGAAAATTTCGGGGAAAAAGTGGAAGGTTCTAGGGGAATCTTGGAAATTGTGGCAGGCAGTTAGGGATAACCAGGGACCCCTGCCTGTCGCCGAACTGCCCGGTCATCTCCAACTTCAAACAATAAAAAAGATTGTATAGGCATAAGAAATGTTGGAGATACACAGCTTTTCAATTTATGGGTTAGCAATTGAGCTGGTCGTTGGTGCAACACAGAAAAACATAGAAATCCAAATAAACATCTTATTCATATATCTGACGACATAAATTTATGACTTGCGCACTTAAATGAACAAAAAGATGAAGCACAGTTGTTACTATTTGGTCAATTTCATAATAGTAGCAAAGCATAGCTAGCTGTGCACGCCAAATTGGGGTCAATGGGTCAATGAAACGCAGCCAGCCAACAATTTTGATCAAGAGGGCAGTTTGACATCGTCGCGTGATCCTTCTGAGTCAGACGCGTTCAGAAACAAAGCCATCGATGTTTAGCTAACATAAACAGCGAATGAATTTTTGAGTTCATCATTAGATCATCACAAGTAGAAGGGGGAATCGTAGAAAATGAGGATTTAGGCCGGATCTGAAGAAATGTATGATCTAAAAGAGATCTCTCAGCATCACTCAACTATTCTGGCTCCCAAACCTCAGAATTTTATTGCCGCAACGTTGCCTGTATGAGTTAAGGCGCTTGATATCAAATATGGCAACCATTTTTTGGGGGACCTTCTTCACCAAAATCGATGAAAATTCACGTGGCGCTTATTTACCGTCTTGATTAAGAATTTGATAAGTTAGTTTAGATAAGTTAAGATAGTTTAAGTTTTAACGACCTTTATTGCCAAAAAGCCAAGTGTGCTTTACAGCCTTAATGCACAATCTATTATCCCTCCCCTCCGTTCGACGGCACTTTATAGGAAAAAAGTGGGGCAGTTCTGGAAAAAATTCGGATGGAAGACGGGGAAGAAAATTCATGTTTCGCAAAAACTTCCCTGTACGGCAGGACGTGCCCTGGTGGTCATGATCACGGAAGGGACATTCAGTTCTCAACGTGAACGCCATTTAGCGCTCTGCTAGAGATCGGGCTGGAAAGAGCAGCCGATCGCTTATCTGTGCGTGTGATTGGCGTCCCGATCATTAACATAACAACAATTTTTCAACGCCAGCGCCTTTCGGCGTAAAATTGGTGCCGTCAGCGCTGACAAAATGAGGTGGACGTGACAGAACTGGGTCGCACCCTTTCTGATCGCTTGCGCTCTGATAACCAGGGGTAAGGGTCAGGGTAAGAGAGGGCATCACTGTTCCTCCTTCGCTCGGCCTTAGCAGAGCACTAAATGGCGGCGTCATCGAGAGATGAGTGTTGTATGTGTCACCAGGTCCCTCGTTACGCTCAAATATTATAGCTAATTCGTCAAAAAAGTTCGCGGAGCTAAATGACTCACAAATATTCATGAGAAGGCACTGAGCCCCCGTGAATGGAATTTTGAGGAAATTTTGAGATTTTGAGTCGTAGTGGTGGACCGAATCTATTCAGTTTTATTCCGCTAGGACGTCGAACACATTTGGAACTAATTTGTAATCTACTATGAATTACAAACGACTGCGAGCCAGCAAATTCTCTCAATCTTTTCGAATTATCCAAAAATGCTAATATTTAATTTACAGAACCATTTTCGGTCTATTTTTTATTCCCACCATGAATTTTGATGTTGTAAGCCTCGGAGCAAAGGAGGACATGACTACACTACCCTTATTTTTAGTTAAATGTTGCCAAAAAAAAACGAGGTGCAGCAAAGAGCTAAAAATTCCCGATGCTCGCCCCAAATTACCAACGAGAAAATTCGCCGAAAATGTAAATGTAGGATACAGCGCTTTTTAAAATTCAATGAAAAATGGGAAGAATTAATCAGACGAGCAGGATGAGGAAGGAATTCATTTGAACCGTGGTGAATTAAAAGGTTAGGAAGGAATACCAAAACATATACATAGAGCAGGAATAGAATAGCAGCCGGTTCACAAACGGTTGGCAACGAGTATTGAGTGGATTGAAACGAATCTGATGTATCTAGGAGTGATCTTTGTCTTTGTGTGGACAGAAACCAGTTCAAGGGCACCTCTTGGAAACGCAAAACGCGAAATTCCTAAATATGATGCGGCAGTACAACTAACAAAATCGTAACCGTCCCCACCACACTTGTTATTTTTACCCAGGAAAGAATTCAAAATTACGTTGAACTATGACATATCGAATCAGTGTTTGTCGAGTAATGGTATGCAGTCCATCAAAACAATATCTATTGAGCACGAATTGAAACTCGCCGCGACTTGCCGACACCATCACGGTTAAAAATCAATATGCCCGATTCGATGGGTGGCAAATCGGATTGCGAATGAAATAAGAAAGTAGCAGTCATCGTACTGCATATGTATGGACCTCAGTCAGTACTTCAATGCTGAAATCGACACCATACTCGAAAATCAAATAATGCTCTACAAAAATATGGGGCATTACTGATTCATGTCGAAACCCGACCACACGATTTCCATCTTCCAGGCTATCGGCGAAACAATATGTAGCTGTTCGAATCGGTAAAAACTTAATAAAGGTACTACTTCACGCTAAAAAAACCCTCGAGGCATTTTGGATGCAGGTCAGCAATACAAAAATGAACCGGAGGGAAGAATGTGTCCCAATAACGCGGAGTTGAGAGCGTATACGAGGTGGGGTGGCCTTTCAATACCGATTCTGAATGACAAACAGCCCGAGGTGGTCCTACTACCGGCTTGGTAGGCTCGAGAACAGGACCGTGTTGCGGTGAGTGCTCCCTCATTTGATTAGATGATGATCTGTAATGATCTCAAACTTGAGTAATAGGGTAGTAGAGATGTTTGTCGGTAGTCATGAATTTGCAATCCTTTCAGGCTCTGAAGGAGGCGATCATGCGGTGGGAACGTAAACCAGTAAAGGTGAACTGACAACCTCGTATGGAGCTCAGGCAAGAAATCTTACATCACAATGCCCAGGTCAATGAGGAGCCGTACATGGCAACTACTATTACGATGAAAGTTCAGCAGGATTCGTACGTGGCGACTGTTTGGGCCCTATTCCTCGAAATTCAGACTACATTCCGGTACAAACATTTTTTTCCTAGCGGTGGATTTGAAGGAACCTCGATACAGCGGTATTCTGAGCCCCTTGACAAGGATACCTCATCCATTTGAAGCGAAAACACCTTTTTCCTACCCCAGTACAAGCGCCGGAGTCATAGGGCTCAAAGTTTTGGGAAGATCGTGACACACCTACCGGTTGTCGCGCCAAGCAGGTGTGATATTCGTGTTCAGAGGTTCATGCCTTGATGGACTGCACAATAGCGCTGGATGAACACTATTTTCATATGTCGCATTTCGACACAAACTCAATTGTCTTTGGTAATGGCAGGTGCTTCGTCACCGGCACCTGACGAGAGAGATTCGAGTCCAAAGGATCAAACCGCCCCGGCGACGAAATTTTAGCAAATTGCCGCCGCGGTAAAATGACAATCAAAATTTGTCCTAAATATCGAATAGTGGGGCATAAAGCGTAAACAGCTCCAAAATCAGTAACTGTACCAGCTACGCCGAACAGGAAGACATGGAGAGGATGAGAAATAAGAGAGGTTATATAGGAGCATATACCGAGTTCGGGCACAATATTTAATTGCACATCGCGCACAAACCATAAACACACATACGCTGATCTTCTACTCTACCTCAGTGACGTGATCGAGAGTCAAGATCAAATTCTAGAAAAATTTCGCAACTACTCAGCATAAAAAAAGTGGCCGAAATGCTTCGCTGGCTATTTGGAATGGTGGAGTGAGCAAACTGGTTCTCCAGCACCGATAAGCATTCTCGTTCTCTACGGTAATTGACGGTGGCAGGGGTCAGAGGCGCCGCGTGACGACGCGTTCACAGATTCCTTAAATATTTGAAAAAAAAACCCTGTCCTTGACCACAAACACCTGGGACATAATTTCGGAACTATCCCCTACTAGGGAACTTTGTAAGGTTAAAAAAGAAAATTCTCAAATACCATTTCAAACAGCTTGGTCAAGGTGAATAGGCCCTCTACTTCGAAAATTGCTGACTTTTCGTTATAAGCAAAACTTTCGACCTCAAGCTGAGCTTAAACCCGCTTTTTTGGTAGCAATCAAGTGAGCAACACGGTGCGTGAAAAGTACAAGTGCGGGGGGTCTGAATCACGAGGCTGAGCGTTTTGCCTTTAACTCAGCATCCCTGTGATAACCGCCGCATTGCAGACTGCGGGCGAAAACAGCAGTTAACAAAAAGCGAATTCACTCATCAATACCCATGTGTTTCACTGTCCTGTCCCACTGGCTCGCCCTCATAACGACTAGTTTCTTTGAAGCGTTCTTATCGCGATCACGTGAGATTATCTGATATTGCACCGGACACTATCTCAAATCTCATCAAGACGCCACCATGGGAGTACTGCCAAAGGGACTGAATACTATTACTTACTAAACCGGGGGCTCTCCCGTTTTGATACCAAAGGCATTGTTGGATCGAAGCAAGGGGGCCGGCTGAAATTTCTAAAGAAAAACCAATTCCACGGTGTGCAGAAAAAAATTGCCAGCAAGTCGATCAGTCAAAAAGTCGCCCGAAGTATCCCAACTTTATTAAAAATGATTTTTTCAGTTCCAAATATTTTTCAAAAGATTTCTTGAACGTCTTACCATATCGCCACCAATCACATCAAGAGAGCAGGCAGTCAGGCGAGGAATACCAGTAAGTCATTTAAAGCTTCATAATAATACAGGAAGCTGCAGCGAAGTCGGTAGTCAGCACAGCGAGCGAGTCATGCCGTCGGGCAGCTGGGACAGCACAACATGCTCACGTAATACATTGGAAGAAAAAGACATGAAAGCTTGATCGGTAACGCCCACCGATAACCCTCTACAAAACACAGGGGCCATTTTCATCGATATTCTTCCATACTGATTGCCATTACAATGCTCTATTATGTGGGCCACTTTAGAAAGCGCGAAATATTGATTGACAGTGCGGGGTCATACGAGAAAAAGCATCGTAACCAGCGCTGTGAGTCACTCAGCGAATCATCTTCTCAGACGGCACTTTCATCATCCCGTCACCATCCTATCAGCCATGTTTAATGATCACAGAACCTTCTCGGCATCTGGAGACTGTAGTGGTGATAAAGGGACGAGTTGTCGATGCGAGTACGAACATAAAAATGAAGGCAATCAATAGCGAGTTCAACTCAGGACGAATACCACTGCTTCAATTACGCAGACCCCTTCTCAAGTATTGTTTCATTCTGATAGCCACTTATGGACACCTTTCTGTCAGCATACAGCTCAAGTGGATACCCAGTAACACATTCAGCGATTACCGGAATATGTGGACTTTCCTCATTAAGGTAGTAGTCTGGGCCACAATCACAGAAACTGTCCCACATTTTCGGTCCTGGGTGAATGATGAGGTCGCTGTGGCTTTCTTACGGCTGCATTCATACTTTGCGGCAGCGTCCACCAGCGTCTTTCACTG
>MU912640.1:0-37425 GCA_036418165.1 Cooperia oncophora
GGGGGGGAAAGTGCGGCTGAAATGGGAAAGTCGAGAAAGTCATCAATCAAAAAATGTTCGCAAACTCCCTGCTATGTGATTTGTTAGGAGCTGGCGGTCGTGATTGAAGTAAAACAGGGAGGTAACCCAACAATGGGGAATACGGACGTCCTGTCGGTGATTGTATTCGAGCTCTCCGCGCGACATACACTTTGACATAAACCGGCAATGTGAAGCTCTCCTTTTAGTGCCATGACTCTGTAGTTCTGCCTCTTCCGGATATAAAGGAGAGTTGCGACATCAGAATGGGGGCAATTCTACTTCACACCCATTCTGATGTCGCAACTACGGTCTTTGATGATATGGTTCAGCCTTCTCACTGTTAAAAATGTGTATTAAGCAAGAGGAACCAGATATTTGTAGATAATGACTGATGTTGAGCTTTTTTCGACTTGTTTCCCTACATTTTAATCTAAAAAGTGCCATGTTTGGTACATTTAGCGCATTCTACCTATCCCAAAGGAAGAGTGCCTACCGAAGCCAGGTTGCTCTGGCGAAGCCGGGCTGTATCAGAAGAAGGAGCACCCGGCGGTAGCCGACTGCTCCGGCGAAGCCGGGCTGTATCAGAAGAAGGAGCACCCCGCGGTAGCCGACTGATCCGACTGGTGTATAGTAGGATTTAGATATTAGATGAAAAGAGTTGGGATATTCCTGAAGTCTTCCGGGACAAAATATGGGTGGAGAAACTGCAGAATTGATTAAGAGCTAAATTACCAACATTTTCTGAGAAATACCTCAAGCATTATTTTCTGTGTTTAACCCTCATTCACCAATAAAACGAAACGAAATCCTGGTTATAACAAGATTGAAAATTTGCAAAATGGTGGAGTGGACAGTTTCTGAGCAGACTGTGTCCTTTTTAGCCCTTTTTCTTTATCAAGCTTTTCAGCCAGTTTCGCATTTTTTCCGCTCATCCCTTCTAACACGTAACGATGATGAAGCCATTTAGCATGTGTCTACATATAAATGCATGATAGGATGTGTGAACAATATTCTTATACAAACATACATACATATTAGGTTGTCCGGAAAGTTCTCAGCGTTTTGGGTGTTTCACTTTAAACGATCGTAACCTTTTTATTACTCATCGGATTTAAACGAAATAGGCACCATTCGAAACAGCACACTTTTGCCAATGTAACAGCAGTCGAGAAATCCCATCAAAGCAAAAAAACTGGGTGGTCGAAAATTCCCGAAATCCACTAAGGCTTTTTTTGCCTGGTCCTAATTGATGAAGTATTTTCCAGCAAGGGAGTTCTGGAGATGTTAGAAAAGGTGATAGTCGGTTGGCGAAAGGTCTGAAGAATATGGCGGTTGAGGTAGAACTTCAACCCCCAATTCGTTCAATTTATGGATGGTGATTTGTGAAACGTGTGGGCGGGCGTTGTCATGCAAAGGAATCGGACCCTTTCTTGTGATAAGTGTTGGCTGCGTCTGACAAAATTTTCAGTACAATTCGTCGATTTCTTCACAGTAGGGTTCTGCTGTGATGGTTCGGCCTGGTGATAAAAAGTTATAGTGGATCACACCAGCCGATGACGACCAAGCGTGACCAGAATCTTTTTTTGTGAGATTCGGCTTTGAAATTATACTCCAGCTGGATGGGATTGATCTCAGTGATACAGTGTGAGATATCAATAACAACGCTAGAGTCCGAGAGAATTTACACTGTTAAAAAATACATTAACTCCATATTCTTTTCATACAACACAATGAGATATTAATTTAGAGAGCCATCAACTAATCAAAGTGAATCGTTTCAGGCTGCCTCTATGCGAAAGTATGATATAAGACGATATGCAGAAACGCAAGCGATACGAGAGCGTATACGAAATTAACACTTGCCGTCTTTTGAGTGAAGAATATACGGCAATAATGTGATAAATAAAATCACTCAAAATAGTCGAATTATTTTTTTCAAAACCTTATATATTTGACCGAATTGCAACTCTCAACACGATGAGATTGCTGACAACTTGTAGAATGTATCGTGTTTGAGTGTCTCTAACCTCCATTATAAAAGATGAACTCTTCTGCCTTATAAAAACTCTGAATAATTATTGGCCGAATGGGTCATACATTAGAGAGCGAGCAAGAATATATCCGTACCAGACCAAATACATGGCTCTACAGAGAAGATTCACGAGATATATTGCAAGAAGACTAGACCACAATATACAACGTCGGGCATTTGCTCAAGGTTACCAGTTCATAATATATAAAAGGTGCGAAAAAAATCTAAAGATCAGAAAAATATTATATAATTCAGACGGAGCATTACTTTGCCAAAAGCAATTGCACATTCACGCTATGATATATTAGGGTGACGCCCCGTCAATGATTAGGTTAAATGAAATCATTTCTTTGAGCAGAAGTCCACGAAGCTGTATATCTGGATTGCTGAACGAGTTACATGTCTCTATTTGCACTGAATTGACCTGATAACTAGGGAATACAAAGCGAATCAGCACATATAATACAGAGAGATGATAGAGAGATCCGACTATTGTCGCGCTAACATCGTATTTGAGACTGTATATGCTCTTGAATAAAATATAGACTGATAATAAAGGCTCCGGTTTAGCGCACTGCGGTGGTGAAATACTGCAGATAAGAAAAATCTGCTTCCAAGTAAAGCACTGCACAAAGAGATATATATTTCTCTCATATAATACACGGCCGTGACTAGATTTCGGATAGAAAATAAACCAAGAGCATCCATCTGAAGAGCCAAATAGAATGTTATTGTGAACTATTACTACAAGCAAGTGTAATATGTGGACAAAGAAAATTAAGCTAAGGTATCGGAATAAAAAAACCTAGAAGATATTTTATCCGTGCGAAACTACCAAAAAGACAGTTATTCAAGTAGAGAGATTATAGAAACAACAGGCTAGCGGTAAATTTCTATTATGCCGTTGTTTCTTAGTAAGCCACAAAGATTTAGTGCTTTAACCATATAATAGAAGGATCCTTCTATTGTATAAAGCGGCAACTTTGTGTCCGATTTGTCGCTATGTAGTGTATGCATATAAGTTTGTATATCTGTCCGTCCGCAAAATGTTTTCTCCGCTGGAAAAACCAGAAAGTGATTGGTACAAATGTATCAATCCGATGTTTTAATGTGATAACAGTCTCCACTATGTAAGCAACCATTTGGTACACTCTGAGCCATTGTACGAGCTCTGCGTGGCAGCTCGAGGTGGGGGGCAGGTTGGGGTTGAGGGAGAATACCAAGTGGACCTTTCTATCCGCTCCCTTACCCTGCAATATGCTCAACTGGACCTAAGCACTGGCAGAGAGGGAGGCAGTTGAAGAGGTTAGGTGGAGAGGGTACTGTGGGGGGGGGGGAAGGAGTTAGCGCGCGGTTGGGGCAAGCACGGCAGCAAGAGGAGGATGAACAACTGCTAGCGAAAATGAAAAAAACCAAACCTAATTTATAAAAAAAAGTAAACAAACTAAGAGGTTATTCTGATTGGGATATGTACCTCTAAGTATGTAAGGCAACTATTTAGTACAGGCTGCGTGAGATCGTGCGGGGAAGGGAGTAGCGTGACCTCTCCCCCATCTTCACTCCCCTGTACGCGCATCAGTTGGAGAGAGAAGATTGCAGCTGGGGAAGACCGAAGGGAGGGGGTTGGGAGAAGGAGGGCACGGTGAGGATGCGCGTAGCGCACGCTTAAGACAGCCCCGCGATAAAAGTCTCATGGGTAGCTATTTAATATGAAACAGTAGCTGATAAGTAATCTCCCAGAGAAAAACAGGCAAGAAGCGTTCTCCAGAACAACATAAACAAAATCGTTCCCTCACAGTTCACCTTCCCTGCGGGTCTCTGTGCAGCTCTAGCCTCACAAAATCTCTTCTATCACATCTCGCAGTAGTTGATATCATCCAGTACAAGAAAGAATTCAAAAAAAAAACAACGAAAACGCAGAGGAAAACTCTGGGAAGGAAAAAGGGGATTTTATCAACAAGCGTGTCTGAATTTGTGATTACGGTACGCGCACTTTGTGCGTCGCTCGGTTTTTCATCACGAAAATTGCGTCACTCGTGTTTTTTACGCGGTTCCCGTCGCAAAATGGGTTGAGTTGAATGTATATACCGTCTTCCAGATGCAGCTAAAATTGTATGAGGAGAGACAGAATTGTCCAGGGCGATTAGCACGTGCCCGCCGCCCCAACCTAAGAAATAAGTAAGTGGCCTCCGTCAGAGGACATCTAGCAAGTGAAGGCGGTCCGACTGAGGAGGAGTTAGAACTAGCACTTTGATCGCGGGGGCTGTCTTTAAGTAGGAGCACACAGCATGCTCGCGTGGCAGCTGGACATGAGCTCGTGCGTGAGTTGCTCAATCTTCTACGAGACGACCAAACGCAGAGCAAGAGCAGTTAAGTGAATGAACAAATTCCGTTCCCATTATGAAGTGCGAGTGGCAAAGACAAGCCAGCTAAACAGAAGGAGGAAAGCTCCGCGTCAGCCGGGCTATCCGACAGGTGTTCATTAAAAGGGAGAAAACGATGAAATAGGCCGTATTTCGAAACATGGGAGGTGGACTAAGTTGCGCTCAGCGGAAAAACCCCGTTCGTGGTCTATGGGAAGTGTGTTAAGTAAGTATCCCATAGCTCCTTCAAATTCCCTCGCAATCGCTGTTCTCCTATGCAAAACGGTAATTGAAATTCATCATTCCCGACGCACTTCGCCACATGAATCTCCGCCAAGCCACAAGAGCCGCAAGCGGCATTTCTCTTAGTCAGGTCACGATGGTACCTTCCACAGTGCGGCGCTTGGATGGCCCGATCGCTTTCGCTTGAGTGACTTCTATCTGGGAGAAAAACTTCGTTCAAGGAGGCCACCTCCTTTGGATTTGGACGTACTGTGTTACTTGGTTGAAACCAATTCGTACAAATCAACTTGCTATCTAGTCCTTACCCTCGACTGGTCCCAAAGCACAAACGAGGGAGGGTCTCGAATCTTCATCAGAGTTTTGGCACCCTTCACAGCCTGAATCTCCGAAATCTGGCCAGTTTTTGACCGCTTTTTTTATCAGTGAACGGAACTGGCTAAAAATGTGCCTCCTGGAGTAGTTCCCTTTACTAAACATTAATATCACATCCGTTTGGCGCGAAACCTCCTGGCGCCCGCGCCAGGCCGGCGCCAAAACACTCTAGATCACCAAATTCGCTGAAAACTTGTGACCGTGGGTAGTTTGGCCTACTAGACACGAAAATCACATCAGCGCGAAACCTTCTGGCGCAAAATACCCCAAATTACCGGCGCCTGTGGCGCGGACGATACAAGGTTTCGAGCCAAGCGACTATGATGTTCGTAATTAGGACGTCAAACTGCCCCAGGAAACAATATTCGAGCCAAATCTCTCCAAGGAGAAAAAAGTCGGCCACTAACTGGCTCGATTCCAGATGATTGGGGCAGTAAAAGCAGTCTCACATTTTGAATTTCGGTCAAAAATTTCCTCATGAGTTGACCGATACTCCAAGGGGAGCACATGCACTGTCTACAACTTCTCTCTCGCTTCCGCCGTACGGATTTGTTGAACAGCGCTGTAACTGGATATGGAGTAGGTGTCTCTAAGTGAATCGTTTCCGGGAGCGCCAGCGGCTAGATCCCCAGAAAAGGCAGAACCAATCGCGCAATCCTATCAATCCAATAGGGCGGTGAGACTGTGTATGTGGTGGGGTTTCTTTCTCCCTTTCCAAAACGGAACTTTTTCCTTCCATTGCTGTGGTAACCGGGATTCCCTATTGTAATCAACTGCAAAGGGGGTCCCTACCATTCGGTCCCAAAACCGAGCATGTTTGCCTACGCCACCACAGCTTAGGGTCACACATTTGAAATTACACTGCTTGGGATCCTGAAGCTTAGCTGGGGAATCTCGCCACAGTATCCGTGTAGCCCTTACTTAGCTCTTTCCGAGCGCCATCTGAACTAACCACACAGCGGCCATCTTCGGGGTAAAAAAATACGATTTTCGATAGTACCTCAAAAATGACCAAGCTGCCTTTCTGGGCACAGTACCAAGAAGCTTCTAGAAGCAAGACAGCTACTCATTGCGTGGTGGTTGGCAACAAGTTGCCAATGAAGATAATGTACATATAAATGATCAAAATAGCTTCTTACTGGAATAAACGTATCTCGAAAAGAATGTTTGAAAGTTTCACGACCTTTTGGGACAGCGTAGTATATGGCTTTCTGTCTGAACTTACCTCTTCGACGACGAATCAGACGAGCTTGTTTTCTCTTCATCGTCCCGAGGTCTGAAGAGAAAAACTACCATTCGAACATTAGCTGTGTGTATTCGACAAGACAGAGAAAAGAAAATTCGAGGAAGTTTGCGCATTCTCGCATTCTCAGAGAATCCTAGATACGGATGAGCCCCTCCTGAAATCGTACACCTGTCCACTCCTTGGATTGGCGAATAGCTTTTGTTTTGCTTTGCGATCTTTGAACGCATCAAATCTGTGGACAGGTGACGAAGACCGTTCCTCCATGAGGTGCCGCTGGGAACTACTCGTTTTTTCGCGCTAAGCCGAGCACGAACTTTCAGATGCAGGTGACTGACCTTTGTTACAGGCTACCAATGTCACTCACTCATGTTTAATCATGCCGTATGAATTCCGAAATGAGGATACGACATTCAGGAAAGCCGACGCGCACTCGCAAATCCCGACGAGTGTGAAAAGTCTCCGATGCGAGGACGGCGCCGGGGGCAATCAAGTCCCCGTACTTGCATCGGAAACCCTTGTAGTCCGGGAGTCTGGCAACGTTTGGAGCGCTCGCTTGCTATATTGAATGTTAGAGCGTTGACCGGGTGCTCATACTAGTTGGCAGAAGCACTAGAGCGCAGAAGAATAGACCTCTGAGCAGTCAAGGGGCAAGGTGGTTATCAGTCGAAGGAGATTGATCGCGGCTTGAGAGCCGCTTTCAGTGGTGAATACTAAAAATCGTAGTTGCTATCGTGTCTCAACAGTTCCTTGACTCGATTGCTAGTTCGTTTTAACGACCGTTTACCTTTAGTAAAGATTGCTGTTGCTGTCGAGCAGAGATTATGTCACACCTGTTCTGGATAGCCCCGCCACTGCATGCTTCGAGCAAGCCAGTCACGGCTTGTGGGCTGTGCTGAATGAAAAGACTGCTGAAATATTATCTGAGACGGCATCATTGTCGCGGGCGACTTGAATGAATACGTGTGCTCTCCAGAGGACGGCTACGCTTTTTATGGTGGATTGCGGTTAGGATCACGGAACGCAGACTGTGAGCAATCTTCAGTATGCAGGCACGCATAATCTCGTCATTCTGAGCACAAGATAAACTCGTCTTTCACTTTTTCACCTCCTACAGCGGGAGCACTAGACAAAATAGACTTTGTGCTTATCAGGTGTGAAGATCGAGGGGTCACAGACTCTAAGGTGATGCAGTGTGAGACAGTTGCCACGCGATACCGCCCGCTGATCTGAAAACACTGAAATTCATAGCTCCACAGCAAATTGAGTGATGCGGTCTTGGGAGGATTAAATGGTGACGACTAGAGGATCGTGAGGCCGCTGTGACTTCGAGAATACGATTAAAGGTCACGACTGTCGAGGCAACCTGGAATGAAGCCGTTACATCAATAATCCACGTCGCTCGCTTGGAACTCGGCACACTTGAGCCTGAGCGGCGTAGAGACAAAAAGCAGACTCGACTGAGGACGATTAACGTCCAAAAAAAGTTTACGAGAGGAAGAAGTTTTATCACGTGCGCCTTTGGAACAGATCCGCTGATAAATGGTGGAAGTATCAGGAAGAGAGGAATGAGCCGATAGAGCGTACTGCATCGATGGCGAGACTACTTCAAAGACACATGGTACGCTCAAACATATTGAGGGTGTATGAGACTATCAGCCCCAGCTGTCGATGTTTCGTGGTCCCCCCCCGCCCAAAACTGCACGGGGTCAGAGTACGGGGCCGTGGGGAAGTCGCAATTTCTTGCTACACCGCCCATTTCGCAAACCGTGCAGCTCTCTTGGCTTTTCGCGAAGTCCTGTAATTGCGCTTTAGAATACAAGTACAACGCAATTTCTTTATGCGGATAACATTTCAGGTGCTGCAAAATAAGGACGGAAGATGATGACGAGGGCTAGAGCTCAAAAGCGACTGTGCTGCTTCTGCAATATCCCTCAGAGGCCGCGCATTCCCACAGAACATGACAATTAAAACGCCTAAGCGTCCCACTCGTTAGTTTGAAGTATTTCTATAGCTTTAGAGCCGGGTTCGAGCCGAAATGCACAAGCGATTGTAACTAATTTGCGTTCCTTTTTTTTCAATTTTGTTTTATTTACATCTACATTCGTTGTTCTTCATTTCTAGCCTTTGTCATCTTCATCACCTTCTATTCGGACTTTGAAGCACGAGCAATACCTCAAATGTTAGGAAATTGCGTTTTGCTGGTATTGTCATATTTTATTGTCATGTTGTCCGTTTTTGATGTCATGTTTTGTGGGAATGCGCGGCCTCTAAGGGATATTGCAGAAGCAGCACAACTGCTCTTGAGTTCTAGTCCTCGTCATCATCTTCGGTTCTTATTTTGCAGCACCTAAAATGTTATCCGCATAAAGAAATTGCGTTGTACTTGTATTTCAAAGCGCAATTACAGGACTTGGCAAAAAGCCAAGAAAGCTGCGCGTGACACGCGCCGCGCCGATGGTGTTAGTAAAAACGTGAGTCTGCGAAACGGGCGGTGTAGCAAGGAATTAGGACTTTCGCACGGCCCCGTACTCTGACCCCGTGCAGTTTTGGGCGGGGAGTCCACGACACATCGACAGCTGGGGGGCTGATAGTCTCATACACCCTCAATGTGTTTGGGACCTCGTCGACATCGCCTTGAGCGGAGAACGTCAAGAAGACTAAGTTCCCAAGTTCCGAGGAGTGCAACGAGCCCATCCAGGAGAGACATGAGAAGCCTATCGGGAGGGTAGAGAGCTCTCGCTACTGATAAACAATCTGGTCCATGACGGTAGCGTGAACCAGGTAGTGAAAGCTCGAGTGAATACGGCTTAATGAAGTGCAGGAAGTCCACCGGTATCTTCTGCGATGGACACTGCTCCAGGACCCTCAAAGGCAAGGGTACCGGGCAGTGGTGAAGCCAGCGATGCTTTACGGCAGCGAGAGCCGGCCTGTTGCAAACCATGAAAGGCAGATTCACTCAGCTGAAATTAGAATGCTGCGATGGACCTGCGGCTGGACACAACGAGACAGAGTCAGAAACCAACTCAGAGCGGTCACACAGACAGCTCCAGTCCAGCTGGGCACGAGAACCGCAATTAAGGTGGGATGGGCACGTTCTCAGAAGGCCCGAGGAGCACCCGCTAAGGAAGACACTGGACTTCGAAGCACAAAGCAAGCGACCACGGGAAGCCCCGGAAAAGGTGAGGGGTGAACAAGAAAGGCTTCACTGTAGTGAAGGCCACGGTAGAGGACGCCCTGGATAGGAGAAGATGGCACTGTTAACAACAACAGCGAACCCCGCAACGGCGCAGGATCAACGCTAGGCTGAACAAGACTCGCTTGCAAACTGTGCAAACTGTGTGTGCAAAAAAAGTGTCCTCAGCCGCAACCAACGTAATCATTCTGATGTTTCCTAAGCTAGCTGCCTGCATAACTGATCTTCTTTTTTTATCTATCTGTTTTGAGCGCTTCGCTCCGGTCAAATCATGGAAAAATTAATGCTCTTCATCGGAATGCCTTCACGAAGACACGCAAATGCAACCTCTGGATGTGTCAATGGTAGGGTGAGTCAGTTGAGGCAAATGGAGTCAGAGTTAATTCACTGCGGACGAAGGGGCAGGCCGGGTAGGATGAGTTTGGCGCGGTACCAAACCAGTTCTTCACCAGTTGCTGAAGCGAGCAAGTGACAATATTGTATCATATCGTTAATTTCTACCAATTGTTGTCGCATACCCGCTTCAATAACAGCCAGAAAATGGTTAGGCGCTGTGGACTCATTCTGCCCAACAAACCCCTCCAACCGCAACGAACTAGAATGTATGAACTGTGTAACATAGTATTATCGAGGAATCTGGAGAACCCTGATAGAAAGTGAGGCATCTGAGCAAACTTCAGCAACAGCAGAATATCAGTTTTTTTGGATAGCAGCTCCGTATCGGCGCAATATACTCCTCTGATTAGAAGCAGCAAAGATACCTTTCTCTCGAACAAACTTTTTATTCCATCAACCCCTGAGAGTCATGAGTGAGGCAAGGTGAGGTCCCAAAGAACTGGAGAAATTGACAAAAATAAAGCGAAAATGCACATCAAACGTTTATACGAAGTAGCGCGCAATAATAACGGTTGGTCGACCGTAGAACATTAGGGGTTACGTGACAAATAAAACGTTTGATGGGGGCCCTGCAGCAAAAGGCGAGAGTGCAGAGAAGTAAAGAACTATGGCCGCCAGCAAAAAAAAACAAGGATTACGTGACAACTAAAACTCTTAGTGGGGATCCTGTTGCGAAAGGCCAGAACGCAGAGCAACAAGGCTGCCAAGGCAATGTGAGGTTTAAGAAACTTGTCGCGAGGCAGGAGGCGAGTTGTTTTGAGGGAAGGGAGCACCGGAGTCGATGATCTACTTGGTGTGCCTGAAAAGTTGGAATGTGAAAGGCCAGAGCGGTCACAAAGCGCAATTCAGGCGAGGGGCACTGAAAAAAAAACACAAAGTTGGCACCATTAAAAGGGTTGGGTTTTAGTTGTTCGTAGACCAAATACAAGTCGGAGTCGGACCAAATACAAAGGGACTAACTTTTAGTTGTCTGTAGACCAACATAAGGGCACGTCCCACGGCTTTCTGATGTGTCCTTGTACAGTATGATTTTTCTATACTGGGAAAATCGATTCTCACCTCCTTCGTAACAAACAAATCCGTTTCTTATGGGCGTGGTGTAAGGCACATTAGTAGCACAAACATCAAAACTCACTGTATCAGGTGGGGAGGAAGGCCTGTTTTAGATTTTGAAGATGCTGCAGTGACAGACGGGGCTGTTGCTGTAAGGGGCACCACCGTCGTAGTCGTTGATGTGGGAGTTGTTGTTGTGGAAGTAGGTGTTGTTGTCGTTGTCGTCGTAGTTGATGTTGTAGTAGTAGTTGTTGTAGTTGTAGTACTAGTAGTAGTGGTAGTAGTAGGAGTTGTCGTAGTCGAAGTAGTGGTGGTAGTAGGAGTGGTGGTAGTAGTAGTCGTAGTAGTAGTAGGAGTGGTTGTAGTAAAAGTCGAAGTAGTAGTTGTAGGAGTGGTGGTAGTGGTCGAAGTAGTAGTAGTAGTGGTAGGAGTGGTGGTAGTGGTAGTCGTAGTAGTAGTGGGAGTAGTGGTGGTAGTAGTAGTCGTAGTCGTAGTGGGAGTAGTGGTAGTAGTAGTCGAAGTGCTCGTGGTAGTAGGAGTAGTAACTGTCGTGAAGAATGCTTCTCTTGTTCTAGAGGAGGTTATTTCTACAGTTGTGGTGGAAATGGCTCCAGTTTCTTCCTTACTATATGGCGGTGGAGTTAACGTAAAAGCAGGTACAGTTTGTGCTTTTGTCAGCCAAGGCGGTTGCGTCCCGTGGTTCTCCTTGGTGGATTCACTTGTACTTCTCTCCAGCGTCCACCAACGGCTTCTGCTAGGCGTCCACCAACGACTTCTGTCAGGCGTCCACCAGCGATCTCCCTCAGGCGTCCACCAACGATCCCTCTCAGGCGTCCACTGACTACTTCTCTCGGGCGTCCACCAACGAAAGGATGCTGTAACAGATCGTGACAGTTTTTGAGATAGCTTTCGAAGTGAGAGCTGTATAATCGGCAATATATCACTCAACGCCTTTGGAGGCTGATTACAAATCTGCCATATAGCTAGCGATTCTCTGAGCATGTTTTTTGATGAGATTACATCCATGCTAAACATGTATGTGAACCTGGTCCACTGAGAGTAATGCTACAATCATTTAGGTAGACCTACCCTGATTCCCCCTCCCCCATTGCACTCCCAGTGGGCAACGAAGTCTTTCGCTAGACCTGTCGTCCTATTGAATGGCGGTCTTCATCATGAATATGACATTCCTTTTTGACGGCATTGCCATTTGGCGCCAGTTGAGAACAGGGTACAGCACCGTTGTGTCAAATCCATGGGGGGGTCGTACTTTTGCTCGGGAGGGGGGGGTCGCATTTGTGAGACAAATTTATTTTGATAGTCGATTTTTTCTTGTGGAAAAGTGGGTGTAGTATTAATTTTGTTTTATATGTACTATATGCATTCTACGCCCATGGGATATACGTTGCTACGTTGCATAGTCATTGTATATCCCCCCTTTTCCCCCGACTGTATACTCATCGCTCGTCGTCGTCGAAAAAGCCGTATAGGTGAAGGGAGAGGGGGTCGTGCCTGGACCCCATTCGAAAGGGTGGGTCGTACTCACACAGACATTTCACATCCCAAGCTGTACCCTGGTGAGAACATCACATGACGTAACGAAATACTACGCCGAAACATGCTTTGATGATTGCTCAGTGTTATTAGGGTGTCCGGAAAGTTTTGAGAAAATTTCGCTGCCTTACCTTGAAAAGTGTAGGCTCGCGAAGGCCATGAGCAAATCTGTAGATCAAAACATAGGAAGATGGAGCATTGTCTGTAGATCAAATCAGCAGCTGATCAATATTACATTTCGCCAATAGCCTTTGTTGTCATCAAGCGAATAATGTGCGACAGACACGACACTCGACGTATCCTACTTCACCTGTACCGTCCCGGCCGCTCCGCCACTCAAACGAGGAACGAATTGCTGTCGTCGATGGCGGCAATGCACCTCTCTTGCAACCTGCTACAGGTGGTACGATCGCTTCGCAGGGGAGAGTTAGCCTCGATGAAAGCACCTCGATGCGGACGCCTCCCTCTTCCAACACTGGCATCGCGCTGGCTTCTGTGAGGGCCACTCCTGCCCAAAGTCTGAGGGAGTTGGAGAGGACGACTTCCACTCCTCGATCCACTATGCACGGCATTCTGAAAAGGAACGGCTTCCGGCGGCTTTGCCGGAATCATTCCGCGGTCTCTTACCGCAAAGGAGCGTGCGGTGAGGGTCGATGTTGTGTCAAAAGCTCCTCGATCGAGAAAGAACGACGACTTGGCGAGCTTCATAATTGCTCAGGATGAAAAGTGGATCTTGTACGAAAACCCGGATAGGAAACTGGAGTGGCTGCCGTCGGATCAAAAGCCGGAGCCCGTTCCAAAGCGAGGCTGCCACGCCAAGAAGGACTTGCTCTCGTTTTTCTTCTGCTCCACCGGCTGTATTTACTACGAGATTCTTCGTGAGGGTACTACTGTAACATCATCGATATTCTGTGAGCATCTACGAGAGCTGGTGTCCGAGCTCCATTTTCCCACTAATACGCGGGCAAGTTACACATCGTCATGGACAACGCCCGACCCATCATGCGAAGGCGACAAGGGACGAGCTGGAGAATTTAGGAATCGAATGGCTGCTCCATCCTCCGTATTCACCTGACCTTAGCCCTTATGATTACCATGCTTTCAGGAGTCTCCAGGCTTACGCTACGGGCAAGATGTTCAACAACCATCAGGATGTCAGGCGTATGGTCGATGAATGGATTGCATCCCGGCCTGCTTCCTTCTGGGAGGAAAGTATCGATGCCCTGCCCAAACGGTGGAGAGACGTCGTGGCTAAGAAGGGCCACTATCTTGATTACTGATTTTTCGCTTTTGCTGTGTTAATGCGTGTTGAATAAAACGACCGAATTTTCTCAAAACTTTCCGGACACCCTAATCTTGCCGACTCTCGATGTGCCACACGGCCACGATATACTTGCATAACCTGGGTTACAGTGGTAAACTATTACGAGTATTGACAGAGGCCGGATCAGTATTGGCAGAGACCGCATCCTTTTCAGTTCCAGTGGTTAATGGACAAAAAAATGAGATTCCTTCAAACTGCGCTTTTTTGAAAGTGGCAAAAGGGAATTTAGTAGGATAAGAACTTAGAGGGCGTCTTTTTCCACTTCCACGCTTGTCATCCTTTTTCTTTTAGTGCAAGCTCGCTGTAGAAAAGGCCACGTGAAAGCCTGCTACAAATATGCCATTTTTGTTCTGAACCGGGTTTTTCAATCCGATCGAACTTTCGAACTGAAGTGGACGCTTCTAACGGGACACACTCTACACGTCAAACTGTTGACTAATTAGGCAGCGTTCATACTTGTAGCGCTACAGCGTCGCGCTATAGCGTCGCGCTACAGCGTCGCGCTGGTACAACTGGAGTTCAGTACAACTGTAGGGCAACAGTTGTACCCGAGCTCCAGCTTTTATGTTTTTTCTTTCTATATCATCCTCTTCTTTGTTTTCTAATATTTATCTGATAGTGAGCTCATGTTTTCTACTTTAGCACTTTTGATGTAGTTTTTGATACAGAAGACTATGTTAGTTGGTTTTATTTATCGTTTCTGACTTTAGGTATTTGGTTTCACAGTTGCTTGATGTTTGATGGCTTTGCTTGATGTCTTGCAGTGCTGCGTCGTTTTGATCCCGATTGCGAAACTACATTAAAATGTGATAAAGTAGAAAACAGAGCTCATATTAGATGAATATTAGAAACAAAGAGAAGAGGATTGAATACAGAAAGAATGAATACGGAATCCAATGCCGCTTATCAATTATGGGGCGAAATCTGCTTTTAGAGTTTGCCCCCAATCTCTGCCTGGATCACAGGAAAAAGATTTATGCCGCTTTTCGAGGCATTCACAGCCAACAAAGCCTGACAATTTCTTGTACTTTTTTTTTGGCCTGGGAGAGTATCAGTATTGAGTCGCGTTTGTCGGCAGCAGAAAAAAATGGCCTTATCTCCCACAACAGGCACGCGAAGACTGTCTGATCACCAATGCGTTAGCACAATGCAAACAAGAAGTTCCTTTATGGTTCTTGTGTCTCCGGTAAAAAAACATGCATGCGTGTTTTAGGTGGCGCGAGTACTCTTTGGGTGTTTTTTGCAGAAAATGCTCTTAATAGGACAAAGGACACTGTTACGCTAAAAGCAGTACCAGAAAAATAGTGACTAATGGAGTAACTGTGGACGGTCAGATAGTTACAGCTGTATCAGTCTCACCTTTCCGTGAATTTCTCTAGAAAACTCCAACAACCTTCCCACTTTTCTCTGTAAGCAACTCTAATCATCCTAACGTTGGAAATTGCAGTACGTTGCGAAGCGCCGCTGTAGCGCGACGCAGTAGCGCGACGCTGTAGCGCTACGCGTAGTGCGACGCTGTAGCGCTACAAGTATGAACGCTGCCTTAGACCACGCTAGATCCGCAGCAAGCCCCATCATCACAGCTCCAACCACTTTGGCACTATCAAAGTTTTTTCAAATTCGGTCTTATATTCTACTCCTGTGACTTTTTATGCGCTCATACACGCACGACTGTGTATAGTCGCCATCCGGGCACTGGATTAGACCAAGGGTCGCGACGCGGCTGCGGCGCCTGCGCGTCACGACCGCGGCCATCAGCTGTTTCCGGCCTGATTTGGCCACTTTCTCCCTAATTTTCGCAGTATTTTCTATTTTTTTCTAAGGTAAGTTGTTTTATTGTCTTCATGAAGTGCATTAGGACGTGGACTGTTCTTTTTATCTCGGCAATAGGGTGTTTTTGCGATTCTTCAGGTATTAGTTGAATTGTGTGCTTAACTGATCAACTGCACGCAATCAGAGGAATCTCAATTCACCTTGTGGAGGCAAGGAACAACTAGTCGTGAGCAAAGCAGCCAAAACAGTGCAAGCTAGAGATAAAATGGCCAAAATAGGCGGGAAACAGCTGATCGCCGCGCTCGCGACCATTGGCCACCTAATCAAGTGCGCGGATGACGACTGTATGAGCGCAAAAAGTCACAGGAACGGAATATATGGACCGAAACACGAGGCTTTGTTTCGCCCATACAGACTAAGTAAAAAGCAAGTGACACAGTCACGACTTATGCCACAAAGAAATTGTGCAGGATAGACTGTGACAGTCGTTCATTCGTGTTGACAGCTAGGTTAGTCAGTGGTGGAGCTGTATACAAATCTAAGCGTGCCGCTCAATTCAACTGAGGTCACTCCTTGCTTATCTAAAGGAATATCCAGGGCTCATGCTCATACTCAGCCGCATAACTAGTGTAGTCTGAAATGTGGAAGATGAGTTAATGAGAACTTGGGCGGCGTTCACATTTCACGATGACAGCCCTTCGGCCATGCTTTTAACACGATCGACTACGTCGCGCGTCCGATTCAATCGCGCTCAAAATCTAAACTGTATGGACCGATGTAGCGAATGAAGATTCTAAGCAAGAGCAATTTGAACAGCATTAAGTGCAGAGTGTAATGAGGCCGAGGTATTGCAACGCTTCCTGAAGAGGGCTAGATGTGCGTGACTGCTACATGGCGAAATTATGCTAACACGAGCCGCACGCGGAATAACATTTCGCTGTGCCAAAGTCGGATGCGCTGAATTCTTGGCAGAGAGCTCCTTTTCTCCTGGTGAACAGCCCGGTGCACTTCTTTCTGATCTTCGAGCTTTCATTATTCCTGTTCTGGTTTTCCCCGAAACTGTATTAGTTCGCTTAGAAGGGGCGGGTGAAGGAGGGTGAATGTGCCACTGCGTCAACCCATTCTCTGCCAGTCGCTGAAGCGGGTGTGCCATAATAATTGGTAGAAAACGAGTGACGCGAACGATATGATACGGTCTTGCCACTTGCTCGCTTAAACAATTGGTGGAGAAAGGGTTTAGCAGCACGCAAACTCATTTCGCCTAACATATCCCTCCGTCCCCAGCGAGCCAGACTACACGGCATTTCGAGAACAGTCTAGCCAGCACTTTTTAGATAATGAAATGTCTAGGACGTGAAATCTGCAGAACTTGCTGTCAACAACGGAGTGTGAGCGAGTGTAGCTTGGGCCACTCGCTTAGACTCCACCGTGTGCAACAAGGGCCATCACTTTTTGAGAGATCCCTTCACTAGATCTTCACACTTGAACGATTTCTTTGATTCTCCCAAGGAAGCGTCGCTCTTCTCCGGCTCGCACTGGTTTGCTCTGTGTTACCCCAACAGAAACTCATGAAGGTTGCATGAAAATTACGTGCGCCATGTTACAGTGGCTAAAAGCCAGGAGTTGAAATAATGTGCTTTTTTGTAATGTCTGCCTTGTGTGTCATACTAATAAGCTATGGCTTAATTGCTTATATTATGTTTATCACTGTTTTGCAGAGCCTAATACGCCTTCAACGTAGCAGTGGAGCATTTAATCTTAGCATTTAAGCGCGTGCGAATCAAAAGTGCGACGCAGTCGATCACTTGAGCGTTTAATGCAGTCGAACGCCTACGCGATCGATCGCGCGCCGAACGCGCGACCGGTGCGCTGCGCTCGCGAAGTCTGAACGATGCCCTGGATTTTGAATCCCATGATAAATGTTCATTTTCTCAGAGTACATGCGAAGGAGCGGTCCAAAATGTTCAAAGGACATCGCTCAATTTGAGATAACAGCTTGCTATTGCCTGGCCCTGTTCTACATGTGACCTTTATTCGATCCAAAGAAAATTCGTGAGCTCCAACTGTTTACGTGATTCCCTAGTAGTTGTGAGCGCTGCGAGATTACATGCGTCAGTTCCTCATAGATCAGGCCGATTTGTGACTTTGCAATGGAAGTATTTGATTTCGATCAAATGGGTGCTCACCTATATGAAAGCTCCCAAACCATATTGCTATCACAAAGATCTGAAAGATCTTAGCAGTAGACGTTCCGAGCCATATATTCTACATACAAATCTAATCTTGATTGATAAACTGAGACCTGGGTCGATGCATGAAGAAACCTCATAGCAGCCGCAGATCCATCACAATGGTTACAAATGAACACATCCACTCCCTCGAAGGGAGCTTGACTGAGTGATAAGGGCCACTTAATACTTTTATCAACATTTTTTGCACGACCAATGTTGTTTGTATATTTTCCACTGGTGCTTCGTGCTACAGAAGGGTCATCCAACGTCGTGTGCCTACATCGGTAGTACTCTTTCACAAAAACAGTTCTAGCACATCAGCGATAACATGGACAGTACGGTAATTTCAGTAGGCGAACAACTAGACACTGTACCCCCAAATGAGCCGTAAATGTGAATGGGATGCACACCAAACACGGTATCTTCCGAAAACAGCGTCGAAATTGCCTGGGGAACGCACGTGTTGCGATGTGAAGGAGATTCAAAGGATTTGAACGGTCGCATGGGATTAGAGCGATTGCATGGAGGGAGATCGTAAAATTACAGGTCCGTTTAATGCTCCAATACATCATTTTTCTATTCATAAATGCACTTGTATAACCGGGTTTCAATGGCACTCATCAAAAATAGTCCGGGTTCGGGCCAGAACTTCTCATGACATTGCAGTGGAGTCTTTGCGCATTACTGAGGCATCTTGTTGAAGCATTCTCCAGATGAAAATGTCAAGAATTCCCCGAAAACTTATTTAATTGGTAAAACAAAATAGTTTTGCGTGTGTTCTCCTTCACAAGTTCCGCGTTCCTTTCGTGATAAATGCCCTGCTCCTTTCCATGTTCGAGCAGTGTTCAATTATGCACATCCTTATATATGGTTCTGAAGACAGTATAGATTCCCGTGTGGTTACCACTGCCTACTTGCTTCCTGTTGGTTTCGTACGATACGAGGAATTATGACAAGCATAGTTCTTCTGGACGAAATACAGTACGAGTAGGAGATCCATAGTCAACCCTATTCACAGCTTCAAGAATATGCTCACAATTGAAACCTGAACTAGTCTAGGCATTCTTTCATTCATTCACTTATCTGGTGGGTGAGAAATTTCCCATTCCGATGCAGTCGTGTTGTCTTTAAAATCCAAACAGATTCTTACTTGATTGAGAATGAAGAAAAAAAAACTACTTGAACTGAGTTGCGGTGAGCTACGTTCACAATTCTCGTCTGCCTTTGAGCGTTCGCGGTTTGGGTGAAAAGGAATGTTAGCTATCTACCTAGCGTTTTGAACTTTCTCATTGTCAGTGGAATACCAGCGTTTCGAGCGAAAAGTAACCTTGTCATCCGGGCAGTTGATTACGGCTAATGCCGTTTGGACTCCAGCAACTTCGGCACCGAGCTCATTTTTAAATTACCTAAGTCGCCAAACCCGCTGAAAATATGTACACAAGGGTTATTTACCATCCTGATTACAATTATGACACTCATTCTGGCGCTGGCGCCAAGGGATGACACACGATACCTCTTGGGCTCAGTCTTAGCGGAGCGGTAATCGTAGTGTCATCCATTAGCGCCAGCGCAAAAGTGAATGTCATATTCGTAATCAGGATGTTAAACTACTCGCCTACATACAAG
Organism: Cooperia oncophora; assembly: GCA_036418165.1. Taxonomy (NCBI): domain Eukaryota; kingdom Metazoa; phylum Nematoda; class Chromadorea; order Rhabditida; family Trichostrongylidae; genus Cooperia; species Cooperia oncophora. The sequence goes on from MU912640.1 coordinate 19,428, forward strand.
TTTTTAGCGATTTGGTAACTTAGGCAATTTAAAAATGAGCTCGGTGCCCGAAGTTGCTGGAGTCCAAACGGCATTAGCCGTTGATTAGGGCGGTCGTCAACGGGCGTGCAGGAGCTATTTGCTTTTCCAGGCTTATTTAGCCATTTTTTCCACTTGTGAAGATAAAGGAGCTGCTAATCTGGGAAAAAGTAGCCAAAACAGTGAAAGTTGGAAAAAATGACTAAATTAGTCTGGAAAAAGCAAATAGTTCCTGGCACGCGCTGCGGCCCGTTGACGACCGCCCTAATCAACTGTCCGGATGACGAGGGTATAGTGTAGGCAGGGTACAGCATCGTTGTGCGAAACCCATAGGGGGGGGTCGTGCTTGGCGCTGGGGAGGGGGGGGGTCGCAATCCAAGGGTCACTCAGAGCCGAGCAATGCTTCGACATTTCAGTTGATAGTGGGAGTGGAGCTATGGAAATCAAGATGTTTAAAAAAAATCAAGTTTATAATGAGTGTATTCTTTACAGCTTCGAATGCTACGTTTAAACAGCCCTCTTTTCTATGGGAACCCCAAGAATGGGTTCGTACTTGGCCGCGGGGGACGTGGGGAGTATCGCAAGTAGGCTCGCTAAGCACATCAAACAGTACAAAGGTGTATTGCCTAAAGGGTAATGGAACGGACGAAAAGCTTTAGAAGACCCGGATGTAAATAGGAATACAAAATAATAAAAGATTTATTATCAAGCAAGAATAAATAAATAAGTGTCAGTTGATAGCATGAACTCGTAAGTACGTAGATGACTAAATAATACGTCTCAAACAGATTCGTGCGTGTTGTCCTTTACAAACCCTAAACAAACATCTGCTTGCATGGATAAAAGCACCTGAAATCAGAATTACACCTTTCCCACCTTTGCGTAGGAGCCTAATGCACGACGCAGCGGACCAAACCGATTTGTGATGCCGAGCTCCTCTCTTCAACTCATTTGAAGGGAAATATGTATTTTGGAGGCACCACTGAAAGGTGTATCCTCGCAATGGCACATAAGGAGTCAATTTTCGGGTGGTCTAGGGGGTAGCGCAAGGGTAACCCATCTAAAATATCTCCTGAACTAGTGGGTCTTCAGAAAACCGTGAAGCTTGTTGGAAAGAGAAAGGATGGAGGGGTTGCAGGACGTTTTCAATCCTGATGAAATTGCGTTTGAACGAAGCAGTCCTCGCGTGAAGCATGGAAACCAGCTCGCGATTTACCCTAGCCTATCCAAAACCCATCCGAATATTTCACCAACGGGGGATTGTTCAGTTTGCAGCTAGGTAGAATACACACAGTAGAAACTTTGCCGTTGCATGCTGCTCACACATTCCTCAAAAGCTCCGCACCTAAAAAAGATATAACCCCGAACAGACCCCAGGACGTTGGCAAGTCAACAACCGCGCTCCAATGACGTTTTTCCGAAGAAGCGGTCGCAGCCTTGGCCCTGCAGCCTGATCGAAAATAGCGCAAATATGGAGCGATTTACTGCCGCCTGGTTATCCTTTCTTCATTTAGCTTTGCATTTTTGCATTTTCCATGTTTCCCTTGTTGTGTCGTGGCATGTTTTCATTATTTCCCCGTCACCATTCATTGAATGCACATCTGGGCCCTGACACGCTCACCTTGGGGCTATTTTTTTTCAACCAATCAGCCTACCATGAACACCATTAGCCGCTATTTCAATTGTGTTTCTTGTTACAAGTTGCATGTCATACATAGTTATCGAACGAGGAGTTTTATTTTGAATCCTAAAAGAAAATTGTAGGTAATGCGAAGCTGTTGTTCAGCCTCATATTGCATGAAGCTGAAACAGCCTTTTATTTCCTGTATTTTAGAGCAGAGTGCGCCTTTCGAAAATCCAGATTCCATTTCAGGAAGTCATTTGTGGTGAACATGCATCTGGTTGTCAGTTAGAGGCAGGAGGGGGGGGGGGTCGTGTCTGGTCCCTCTTCGAGGGTGGGGGTCGTACCACACCGCCATTTGACACATCCCCATGCTGTACCTGAGTGTAAGGTGTCGATGGCGCTAAAAACGCAGGTGTACTCTACACTATTCTTCTTAGCCCAAAGCAAAAAATAGCTTGAGACAATAGCAACCATAACACATATGAGCGTCATCCGGGCAATTTTGAGGCTTGTCGTGAGATGCTGTGTTTGGTGTGCATTCAGATTTATTTACGGATGCTTTTGGGGTACGGTTGTGGTTGTTCGCCTACTGAGGTTATCGTACTGTATAACATGAAGAAGCTCGTACGAAGACAGTCACAGACAAGGTCAAGCAAGCATACAAAGCGAAAAATCGCCTCAACAGTGCAACCCCCTCCCGGAAGGGGCACTACGACCTTTTCACTGGACGTGAGCCTCAGCCCTAGCTTGGAACGGAAAAAACGTTCGTGAAAAGCAAAACTTTAGTAACCAATCGATTTCTCCCTTTAGAAACTATGGCACTTCCATGCAAGTCTACCAGAACGGGAATTTCCCCATTATGGATGGTATGTGGAAAAGTTTCAGCGACAGTTGTTGCTCTTTGAAGCCAAAGTGTACGCTCACCGCCACAGAGCCTGGTCATTGGCATGTGCGTTATGAATGAATCCATAGCTGCAGTAGCGTACCATTTTTTCCGCTCGAAAGTGTGGCAGGGTGCAGTTCGGGACTCGTCCCGCTCCGCCGCACTGCAGCGACGCCATTATCTACGACCAGCCTTATTTTCTGCGCAATCTCTTATCGTTTTTGACCCCTGACTATGACTTCGTCGGGATCTCGGTATCGACGTAAGTGTCGTACCTTAAATATAGTGTGGCGGAGTCCTAGATCGAGGGAATCATTGCCCTTAACTTTTTGCGTTCTCAGGTGCCGAAAGTGTCATACTTGTCAGCTGCCAACCCGATCTTCTCGCAATGACTTAGCCTAATATACAGATCGTCTCTAGATGGGAACGATTTCATTCAGCGTTGACCCGTGGAAGGACACAATGGATCCGTAACTAGGGAAATTTCTCTAGTTTTCTCGTTCTGAAAAGTATAAGGATTTCTGTTGTCCATTAATTACTGCGAAGATTCGATCGTAGCGAATTCTGATCCGGCAAGTGCTGCAGCCTCAAGAATAGCAGCGGAGGGGAAAACCCACTTCTTCCAACCCGGCTACCTGAAAACTCTTGAAGAATATCTCAACGTTTTGCATCACACTTCTAGTGGAGAGAAATTGGGGCATGGAGGCGCAGGTCAGCATCTCTATAGAACGTGTCACGTACTCCGCTTCGGATCTTATGCTTGGTGTCACATACGCACGTAAGGCCCTTCCATATCAATAGGCGAGACACGACATTCGCGATACTTCCTTCACAGACTTGACTTTGGTTACATAAACAGGTGTGATCATGGTGTTTCCTGAGCATGATCCGCTATATAAGCTTGTGTATCCATCCATACGAATTCAAACTGCTCGCATGCTCGTGCAGCACGTCAACGTCGCGCGTCGCAGCGCGTTGACGCGCTGCACTGCGCTACAAGCGCTACAGGCGTGCTCCGATGCTGTAGTAACCCTATCCCTCTTTACATGCTTTACTATCTGGAGATTTTTCTGTTTTCTGTTTCTACTTAATCTTATGCTTCTCATTTTACCTTCGACTGCCAAGCTCAATATAGTTATCCGCATTTGATGTGTGCAGGCATGTTACGCTTTATACAGAAACCAGCCGGCTTTGCCGGCTGATGCCTGCACGCCTTCTTCTGAGGAAAAGAATGGATTTGCTGAGCGGGCCCGGCTCCGTTGCACTTATCCTTCTCCTCACCGGCTTTTCTTTTATACAGATAGTCAATAATCTTTGACCAATATGTTCGTACGAGTGCACTACATGATTCTTTTATATAGTGATATTGTAAACAATCACGCATTGCCTCAAAGTGATACTAAAACATGGATTTTATTCGCGACTCTGCTTGCGGTTGATCCTTCCTCTATTCACATTATTGCTTTGATTGGCGCTTTTACTACCACATTCGTGATGAGTTTCTACTAAACGCACTCTATGCTTCCCCTCCCGTACTCTCCCTCACTAATCCCACCCACCCACATTATACCCTCCCCACTCCCACTTGCCCGCCCCACCCACTCCCCATCCCGGCCGCTGCACGTGTTCACGTCCACCTGCCACGCGAGCAGCTCGTGCAATGGTTTGGAGTGCACTACATGGTTCTCTTATATAGCGCAGGGTGTTATCACAATCAAAACATTGGATTGATACATCTGCACCAACTGGTTTCTCCACCGGCTAGCGGTCGTACACTCTCCTACACTGACGTGTTTGAACCCGTGAAGCATTTTGCGGACGGACAGACATACATACATACATACATACATACATACATACATACCGACAAACCGACACACAGAGTTAGTGATAGAATGTAAAGATTGTTGGTTCGAATAACAACCCTGAGACTGAGAATTGAAGTGGACAACAGTACCAAATGTTACTATCACAGTTCACGCAGCCTAACTTTAATGGCACTATGACTGAAACCTCAAGAAAAGAGCACTAGTTGCCGGGTCATTATGGACACATCACTTATAGTTGGAACACTGCCAAAACTTCAAACATCTTCGCGTTCAGTATCTCTTGAGGACAATACCTTTGGGCCTCAGCTGAGCTGAGCTGAGAGAGAAAATAAGCGCAAGACTGCGTTCATACTTAGCTGTAGCGTCCACTAGCCACCAATAACGTCCACCAGCGTCCCGAGCGTCCGGCAGCGTCAGCGACTAGGAAATTCTAGAAATCGATTAGCGTCTGCCAACGTCCTCCAGTGTCTTCCAACGTCCGGGAGAGGGGAGTATGGCTCGATAGGAGCGTTGCAGAAGCTGACACCCTCTTACCGTGCTGTACTCTCTACCAGCAGTATCTATCTTACCTTGGATATCTTAATTTCTTTCTGCTGGCGCTACTGGACGCTACTGGTCGCTGGTGGACGCTGTCGCAAGGTATGAACGCAGCCAAAAATAGTAGGCGTGATTATGCTCAACTGAGATTAGTTTCGAACAACAGCAGAATTTCGAGCGCAAGTGTCATTGCTGGCAAATAAAATAAGGTTTATTTGCTGTTTGTACATCATAACACAAATGAACCATCTAACACAATCATTGTAAAAATGATCTATGAACAGAGATTCAGGCTTCAATGTATCTATCCCGAAAAATAAATCTCTTGATGGAGTTTAACAACAAAGACAAGGTATAGTACATATCAAGATATGCATGTTGAATATGTAATGTATTGATTTAAGAAGTCAACAAATGTTACTCGTTTAATATTACCATCTTTTGTTTGTGAAAATCTCTTTATTTCTATGGAGTCTTCATCCTGTCAGCACTTCCAGGTTGCGTAGGCGTCATCTTCATCATTTCAGCACTTCCAGATGGCGTAGCTGTTATCTTCATCCTTTCAGCACTTCCAGTTGGCGTAGCTGTTAACTTTTTATCACTTGGAAGCGACATACTGTACATTTTTGCATTGTCGGCGGACTTTGATAATGTATCATCAAGCTCCACAGATGGTGTCTGTGTTTTGTCTGGAGACTTTCGTGATGCTTTCACTGGTGTCGGTACTGACGCGGGTTCCAAACTCTCCTGAAGAAGACCTTTCCATACATTTTTTCTTTGCTAACCTTTCAAGGAATCACTCCCATCACCGTGTATCTGTTCGGGTCTACCATCGTTGGGGCTCCCCTAATAAGAAGGGAGGGGGGGGGGCGGTCGTAGTTGACCGATGAAGTCGTCGGGTGTCGTAATGAGAGGAACAGTCAGAACAGCACAAAGGTATGAGCGTCGCTGAGCCCTGGGTAGCAAATCAGGCTTTGTGGAAGGCCCGGATGAGTAAAAACCACTAAAAAATCAAAATGGTTGACTAGCAGTGCGATTAGATTGAAGTAATACATAGGAAACTAAACAGTACAGCTCAAACAAGTGCATATGTAAGCAGTGGACATTTTAAACTCCGTGAACACTTCTGTTCGCAAGGAGAGACATTACCTAGAAGTTGCATCAACTCACTACCTCTGCGTAGGAGCCTATGCATGGCGAATAAAGTCAATGGGCGCTAAACTAATCATTGATTACTTCTGTTTCATAGAAGGATGATTCATTTCTAGATGCATTCCTGTGTACTAGAATACGCCCACTTGAAATGGTACACAGCAAACGGGTTTTTCGCGCAGCTGAAGTTCTCTTTAACAAACTCCCAATGCATTCATCCCATAAACCCCAGAAACTTCAGAAATAGTTAGGTTTTTCCTAGAAGGCAACTTTCTTCTTTCCGAAACTGTTTTCTCTTTACAAGCAGTTGCGTTGAAAGAGATGACCGTTGTTCAAAACAGAAAAACTCGCATCTGATTGTGAACACCCCCGACGAATCTCCAACACTGCATGTCTCTCAAAATCGAACAACGCTCATGGGCACTTCAGCAATCGGGAAGTATTGATGTAGTTCTTCAGAAATGCGTCCATCTTTTCCCCAACGGCTTTCCCTCAGGACTTTATGGCTCCCTTGGAACAACTGCCTCACTTAAAGGCAGTTGGCACGATAATTTGGTAGTGGCCGAAAGTACTAGCAGGGCACTAATAGTGGAAAAATGGCGAAGGAACCGAGTGAAATGGTGGAAATCCTGCGATGAAAAAGCCTTTGTTGTCAATGACTCAAATCAACTTCGGACGAGTTTCCCATGAAAATCTTGCAAATAACAGCTACCGAAGATATGGTTGCATGTATGTACTCATATATCCATGCAGCACCACCGCCGCTTCATACGCTTCAAAATTTGCTTAGCAAATGGATACGAGCGTCAGGAACGGTTGTCCATTTGCGGGTAGGCGGACGTGATGGGAGTTCGGGTCGGTATGTTGTAGCTTGATAGGAGCTTTATAAAGATACCTTCCTAGGAAAAGGCGCTACGCAGTGCCTGCTCACGAGGCGCGAATTCCGTCCCGCCAGGCATATTAACACATTGACGTCCGCGTGATACGGCATTGAATGCCGCTTAGTTAGTCCCGGGACCGCGGCACATAGAATAGTCACGATCAAGAAGATCCATAATCTTCACTAGTGGCATGATTTTTGCTTTTAGTGTCTCCTATTCATTCATAGTTTTACTCCTGAGTATACTTGCTACAACGCGGAGTCATGCCGAATAATTAGTACACACAAGTTTAGCAAAGACTTGTTAGGAAAGAGACACCATCTGCCTTGGACTGTTTTGCTCCTCAACTCTGGATAGGGTTTGCTCTCAAACACTTTGCAAACAAGATGCAGATAATACCATATTGAGAATGAAAAAAAATATAAGATGAAGACTCTGAGTCCAGCAGAAGGCTTCTTCTCCTTCTTCTTCTTCTCCCTAGCGTTAGTCCCGCGCCGTCGCAGGGTCCGCTGTTCGTGTTAGACGTCGCCACTTGTTCCGATCCACTGCATCTTCTGCCGTGGCTTTCACTTCAGTGAGTCCTTCTTGATGACGTCCCTCCATCTTTTCTTTGGGGCTCCTCGTGGTCGCTTGCCCTCTGCTTCGAATTCCAATGCCTTCCTTATTGGGTGGTCCTCAGGCCTTCTCAGTACGTGCCCATACCATCGCAGTCGCTGCTCTCGTGCCTTCAGCTGGATCGGAGCCGTCTGTGTGATCGCCCTGACGTCCCTGTTTCTGACTCTGTCGAGTCGTGTCCAAGCGCAGGCCCATGCATCCTCATTTCAGCTGATTGGAGCTGCCTTCCATGGCTCTTGCAGATGAGCCAGCACTCCCTACCGTAGAGCATTGTAGGCCTTAACACCGCCCGGTACACCTTGCCCTTGAGCGCTCTCAAGCACCGCCGGTCACACAGGATGCCAGTGGACACCCACCATTTCATCCAGGCTGCGTTGATTCGGATTTTCACCGCCTGGTCCACGCTGCCATCAGCTGCTAGGTTGCTCCCCAGATACTGGAAGTCCTCAACCCTTTCGATGCTCTCGCCATGGCGGTCTACTATGAGTTCGGTGCACTCTTCGGAGCTTAGGAATTTGGTCTTCTTCACGTTCAACCGGAGTCCATTCTCAGCAAGCAAATCCTGCTACCGCTGCACCTTGTCCTGGAAATCCTCCTTGCTGTCCATCAGAGAGATATCGTCAGCGTAGAGGATGGTTTTCAGTGGTCCCTCCATGAGTTCTTTTGCCATGGCACCTAGAGTCAGGAGGAAGAGGAACGGGCTGAAGGCGATCCTTGGTGTACCCCAACCGTGATGCTTACTTCCTTCGTCAAGCCGTGCGGGGTGCGTACAGTTGCTTTAGCCCCATGTACACATCCTTCACTATGGAGACGAGGTGTTCCAGAACGTTACGTTCTCTGGGCGCCTTCCAGAGAACAGGCCGAGGCAGGCGGTCGAATGCTTGTCAACTTCTAGGAAGGCTGGGTAGCAGGGTCTCGCTCCTCTCGGTACTTCTCCATCAGCTGTCTTGCGATGAGGATGGCTCAGTGGTGGACCTTTCGGGCAATAAGCCGAACTGTTCCTGCGAGATAGGGACAAGCTCCTTCAGCCTAGTGTTGACCAGGCGCTCGTACAGCTTCATGGTATGGGGAGTCAACTTGATGCCGCGGTAGTTGGAGCGCTCCGTCGCGTCCCCTTTTTATTTGAAGATTGGGACGAATGTGCTGCTCCTCCACGCATCTGGCATCCTTCCTTCAGCTGTTACGTTGTTTAGGAAGTCTGTTAGCCAACTCACTCCAAGCTCTCCCAGGGTCTTCCATGCCTCTATCGGTACCCTGTCTGGACCCACTGCTTTCCCAACTTTCATTCTCCCTAGCTCCGGGCGGACTTCATCCTTCGTCCAGGGCGTGATGGGACCTGCCGTCGTCTCTATCTGTGGGTCATCCCTGCGGGGGAATTCTTCGTTCAGGAGTCCCTCGAAGTATTCCTCCCACCTCTTCTTGACTTCGGCCGGTATCCTGAAAATGGTCCCGTTGCTGCTCTTCACAGTCTTTACTTCCTGAGCAGCGCGATGCCGAGCTTTAGCCAGGCAGAAGACGAACTTGTCCCCTTCTCGGCCTTTTAGCTTCTCGTACAGTGCGCCCATTTCCGTATTCTTGGCCTTAGCAACGGCTGCCTTGGCAAGTCGCTTGCAGCTCTTGTAGGCAGCGTAGTCTTCTAGGCTCCGTGTCTTTTGCCAACATTTGTATGCTTCCTTCTTCTGCTTGACGACCCTCTGGACTTCCTCGTTCCAGAACCAGGCTGCCTTGTCTCCTCTGATACCACCTCGCTTTTCTCCCAGGACTTCCTTGGCACACTGCAGGATGACCTCTGCTGCGTAGGTACAGGTGTCCTGGACTGGCTCGTGTGGGTCTGGGAGCCCAGCCTCCAGTATTCTTCGGCCGAAGCTATCCTTTTCTACCTTGCGCATTTTCCAAAACCGAATTCTTCGCTCTGCTCTCACCCTTATCTTCTTGGGGAGGTCTACGGCGATGTCTGCCACGAGAGGCCTGTGTTGAGAGCCCAGCTCTTCCCCAGGCAGCACCTTGATATCCTTGACGGTTTTGAGAGACGATCTTCTGACCAGGACATGGTCGATTTCCGTTTGTCTCCCTCCACTGCTGTAGGTTATCTTCTGAGTCCTATTTTTTCGCGAAGAAGGTGCTACAGATTGCTAAGTCGTGAGCTGTGGCTAGGTCAAGGACCCATTCTCCCTCAGCGTTCTTTGCCCCTATTCGCCTCCGCGCACCGTTTCTGGACCCCTTCTGTCATTTCCCACATGGTCATTCAGATCCCCAGCTATGGTGAGGTAGTCATCTTTTGGAACCGATCTTATAGCCTCGTCCAGGGTCAGGGAGAACTCATCCTTTTCCGCCTCGGAGCAACCGGATTGTGGTGCGTACACGGTTAGTACTGTCCAGTACCCCTCCTTCGTGTCCATTCTCACTCCCTGATCCGGTCACTGATCCTGTTCACAGTAGAGACGCAGTCCTTGAGGGATTCTGATACCGCTATGGCCACGCCATTCCGATTGGTGTCTGCTCCACTGTAGAAGAATTTGCCGCCATTCCAGTCTTGCGGGCCTTCGCACCCTTCCATCGCGTTTCCTGAAGGCATAGGACTTGGATATTCCTTCGTCTCATGAGGTCGGCAACCTCACGAGTCTTCCCGGTAAACGACCCCACGTTCAGGATCCCAATTCGAACTAATTTCTTTGGCCGAGGTCATTCACCCCTCGGTAGCCCTCGCATATTGACCACAGAGCTCGGGCGAGGGTTCTGCGCGCCACTTCCGGGTGACGTCCTAGCATTACACTAATTCTATTGCGACTTTTCATGATTGTTGTGACGGGTTCTTCCATCAGCCGGCCTGCCAACCTGGGCCTGACGCTGGTATCGTCCCCATTTTTGCAAGTTTTGCAAGGCAGGTTTGTGCCTCAGCAGGGATTGAACTCGTGGCTCAGGGTGTGAACGTGAGTCTACACTCTTAATCACTCGGCTATCGCTGCCTTTGCAGAAGGCACTTCTGTTTTTTATGAAAACACTGGTTACAGACAAATTCATAGCACCTGGTGCAACGAGAGTTGACCAGCCTAATTTTTTCCATAGTGAACGATTGACTCACTTCATAATTACTCTCTCAACCACGTTTTCCGACCCAATCTCCAAAAACAGCCCCTCGTGGGACCGCGTGAATTGTACGAGTGCCGCTCTTGCGGCGTTCGAGAAAGCGCGCGTGTCCCACGAGGCTGAAAAAGTTAAAACCCGCGCGGTCTTCAACGTGTTAATTCTACTCGTTTTTAAGGACTTATCGTGTCAACCGCCTTTAAGAGAGTAACGGCAAACGCGCCCCAACCTGATTAAAGGTCGCAGGCCCTGTTCAAAACTTGCGCGCGCGGGGAAGTAAATTAAGCTCGCAGCAGTGGCAGATAGATGCCGCATTCGGCTGCCACTGAAACACTTCTCCCATGCGCCTTCAAATTCGAACACAATAGCTAGTGTTGGGGAACAGTACCTCAACACTAGCTATTGTGTTGAGGTACTGTTCCCCAACCTGTCCTATGAATCTACGGAGTGCGAAATGTTTCGTGTCATCGTTAGTTTTTTTAGTTAGTGGGTGTTCACTGCTGGAAGGCTGCCAAGTCCGTAAGGACAACTGGCAGCTTTTCAGCACGAATTAGACCTGCTCGTTTCAGGCAAAGCAAGACCAGCAGAGTAATATTCCGCCGCCTCTTTATAACTAATCATGCTTCGGTCATCCAACGCTAATACCATCTAACAACGAAGAAAAACCGAAAAACGTAGTGTAGGAATTGAGCTAGTGACGGAAAGTAGCCTTTGAGCTTTGATGGGCAGGACAACTACAGAGGCGTCAGGATTGCCATTTGCGGGGCCTACAGTGCTTACCTCGTTGCTTACTGTGAAGCCACGAAGAGTTCTTATGGTTAGAGACTGAGGACTGAACTACTTATATAGGGAAGAACTCCTATGGACTCCTTGCAGGGTCTGCTTGAGTGCGGGGACATCCCTAAGTATAATACTAACGATCGATAAGACCTGTTTTTGAAGTAATCAGCACAAATTGTAAAGTCTAAATGAGCTCATATAATGCAACAGAAAAGTTCAAAATGAGGTTCTCACATAAGTTCGATCTCCTTGTTCGATGGACTGGGACTGCTGAAAAGGTTCACTTTCAACAATGCCTCTCATGAAAGATACTGCAGCTCCTGAATCTATGAGCCATGATGGTGACTGGTGTCTTGCTCACCCCTTCGAGCCTTTCGATTTCAGTTCCTATGAGAACGATTTCGTTTTGACTGGGATCGAACCTGATTTTTTTGATGCTTACAGACTTGTCCTGGTCAAGACCATGCTTCTAAAATCATCACGGTATCCTATATATAAAAAGCGGTTCTTCTATACAAACCACGCACGATTTCTCCTTTCAACGCGGCTTGCAACACTAATGGACCTCTCGTCTTGAATTCCTTCGGGTTCAACTTCGCTGCACGCATTTGACGCGGTCTTTTCTGCTAAAAAAAGTGGCGTTCAAGGCAAGGTAACTGACGGTGAGACAAAAAACAGAAGCATTAATAGGGTAAGCACAAAGAGTGTTGCATATTTAGAATGTTATCTTTGGCGTGCGAAGGCGTGAGTTGTACTCTCCTGAACGCTTAACAGCCCGAAATGGTAGGCTGCGTTTATACTTTGTGTCAGCTACGCCAGCGAGCGCTGGCCGAAGCTAGGTCCATATCTACAGGGGGCCAAAAAAAGACTTTTTTCTTCCTTGACATCCGAGGCGTTGTAAGTTACATTTTATTGAATTCTTATCGGATATTTGCACCACCATGTTAAAGAGCATATCAAATACTATTATGATACTCCGCCACAGCCTTCTGGAGGAGCGCCATCGAGAGATTCCGCCACGCGACGTGAGCGGGTGCCTGAGATGAGCGAGGTAGTCGATTTTTCCGCCACCGTAGACCACATTGAACTCCGCCCGAACCAGGTGATTGAGGGGGTTTGGGTCAGATGACCTGCTTGAATATTCCACCTTCCTCAGGTACTCAACGCCCCTCCATTCCAAGTAGGCGAGTGTTTCTCCAACGCCCTTCGATTTCATGAGGTGGCACTTAATGCTGCAGCAGTACAAGGTTTCCAAGAAGGTACGGGCAACGACATGTGGGGTGGATATTCTTCTCAAGTTGCTCGATGTAACCGCCAGTGCTCACCTTCAGTCCGCTGCCCGCGAAGAAAATATTGGTCTCTCCATTCCAGGTACGTCCGGTCCCTACCATCAACTGGCGCCTTGGCGACTGGGGTGAAGATGATGTCCTGGACCGTAGCGACATTGACGAAGCTGCTCGATGATGGAGGTCTTCCAGATCGAGAGATTCCGCAGGTAGCTATCGATGGGTGACTCCATACTAGAAGTTTCGCAGCTGTTTGGAGGTGACATGAGTTCCGAAGGTCTTCTCCAGTCAGGTTGCGGCTGGAGATGACCTCATATTTTAGTGTACATGAAGGCGATGTTCGAGCGCCAGCTCCTGCTTATAGAGGAACATTTTGGGTATCCTCCGCCCTGGTACTCGTATCCACGTTCTCTGTCTGGACTGCGAAAACTTTGCTGATATGTGACCCGGTCGAAATGCCTTTTTTTTTGCCCCCCCCCCCTGTATACACTGCGTACCAAAAGTATAGTTCCACCCATAAATCTCGCAATATATGGCCCTACACGACGTTTCCAAAAAAGCCTTTAGATAAAAAATGTAGTAGTTACCAGTGCCAATTCGCATGCCAACACCGAGAACTGACTATCTAGAGCGACTTCAATTTTCTCTTTATTTTTTGAAAATTTCTCACTTTGACAATGTCCCAAAATATAGTTCCACTAAACAAATCGATTCATTAAATAACAAGTGTACCACAAAATGAATGAATTTAAGGCTATAGTCTATTGCAGCCCCATTCCTTTGAATAAGTTGAAAAATGCGTTTGTCCATGCTCGAATAGAGGTTTTAAAACAGTTTTCGGTTGACATGCTGCCATGCATCAATTATTGACTTCTTGAGCTCACTAAACTTGTGGAATTGCGCATTGTTCTCATAGATCTTGCGTACATGAAGCCCCACATATTCGCGATTGGGTTTGAGTCAGGGCTATTCGCTGGCCAGGGCGAAAGAGCGATTTGATGACGACTGAATCACGCTCGAGTGTTTCGGCTGACAAATTGGTGCATTTTCTTGCATGAAAACAGGAATTTCTTGCTGATTTCTACACCAGAAAAGAAAGAAACGTCGTTGCATGTTTTTTGGTAGACGGAAGAAATCATTTTTTTTCCATACGGAACACAGTTTCAGACGTTTCATTGATGCGATGGCACCCCAGACCATGAGATCACATCCACTGAAGTTCCACCCGGAGAAATGAAACTTGTCTTGCCTCAGGTCGTGCCAGCGTAATCAGTTTCGCCTTAGTTCCGCCTGAGCGGTTGCAGTTGACTTTTTTCTCATCAGTGAACACGACCGCGAGAAAAAAAAACCCAAAATAGCAACACGGACAAACAGCAGGGCACCGCATCCAAAAGCTACCCTCACTCCAATCGGTTCGGCAACATCTTCGAGCGAAGCCAATCAAGTTTTCGCGATGGTTTTTATTTAAAAACAGTGATCAACTCATATCCTCCTGTAGGTGAACACAGGAGTTTTTCAAAACACGCCGAACAGTCTCCTTCGAGACGTTGAGCCTCGAAGTTGACTTTATTTTCAGGCACGACGTTGTGGAATTCGATGCTTCTCTCGAAGTACGGCGCTTTTCTCGATCAGAGAGCAAAGAAGGACGCCCAGAGCTCTTTTTGATTCCATATCGTGCGGGTTCCCTGACAAAGTTATTGATAACGTGATGACTGCGGCCCAACTCCCATACGATTTGACGCTTCGACAATCCTTGAGCCTTCTTTACGATAACCCATTTTCCAAAGTCTGAAAAAGAGTGTCCTGTCATCATACCCCGGAAAAGGAGAAAAGTAATGATGATGAGACAGTTTTACCCGAAAAAAATGAGACGTTGTGGGAAAATATGCGGTGGGACTATATTTTGGGACATTGACAAAAAGAGAAATTTTCAAAAAATGAAGAAAATTGAAGTTACTCTGGAAAGTTAGTTCTCGATGTTGGCATGCAAACTGGCACTGGTAATTAGCAGATTTTCTATCTAAAGGCTTTTCTGGAAACGTCGTGTAGGGCGGGATATTGTGAGATTTATGGGTGGAATTATCCTTTTGGTACGCAGTGTACTTTCCTAATCGCTCGAAACGCGTCCGCAGGCCTACGCTGACACACGCTGAAGCGATACGTTCCTAGTCGTTAGCGCCGGCGTACCTCGAAACGCTGCTGCACGCTGGAGTACCCGGCCTTGAAGTATGAGCGAGCCGCACTAATGAGCACCACCGCGCCGATCGGGGAGTTTCACTGAAAAAAAGAGTAGGCTCGCGCCACTCAAAGGCAATGGTCACGATGATTTTGTTCTCTGCAAAAGGGAGTAATGGAGCAGAAGGTTACGCATTCACACCCGCTCCTCTCTGGAGTACTTGTGGCGCAGCGAAGTGCCCATCGGAAGTGCTTTTGCGCTGAGCGATTGCGAATTTGTGTCTTGTGTCAAAATACCCGTGGAGACAGATCTCCAATCTGTGATTATGACTTAACTTCGGATAGGTGACTAGTCAATGGTGCTAATATAGCCCAGTTCAGCAATCAAAGGCCAACTCGAACAAACCTAGTCTTGCGACTTTATAACCACCAAGTCGCGCTTCTGAGAGGGAAACTTTATCTAGCTCACGTGTCCTGATCAGGATTTCAATGCACTTCAATGCATTTCAATGCCTAAGCATCAGGATCTTCGCAGCTGTGTACAGTTTCTCTTCAGGAGCTGGCGGTTTGAGTGACCATACTTCTGGTTTCTGCAACTGTCCGTTTGTGCCCGGCACAGTCCACACTTGCATAAGACTCATCCAAGTGGAGCTGCTCTGCTTAGTTCTTTCCTGTGGACCAGCACTTGCTGCTTCACAGCACGGTATTCATAGACCACACCAGTGCGTCGTGCCTTTGACGGTTCTAGGGCACTCGGTCACAAAGACCATTTCGCCAGGCTCTTACGCTTTTTCCGTTCTACCATAAGCGGCAGGTCTGAGCCTAGGTAAAAGAGTTCCTCCACTCCATGCGAAACGAAATGTGCAAGGTTGACCACCATTCTCTCAAGAACCTATGAATTTTCGCAACAGTTTAGAAACAATAACACTTATTGAGTGGTGAATGAGGTTCACCTTGATGGCCTTTTTCTCCTTGTCTTTCTTCTGTTCCAGTTTCTTTTCCATGAGCAAGCCTTAATCAAAATTGCAGTGCCTTGCTTACATTTCATTCTTACAGATGTGGTACATACGTTGGCGTCTTCTTGAAGCTTTCGCTTTTGTATGATCATAATAGACGTACGCAAGTACAGAAGCCACCAGAACAGCTGCCACTATCCAAAGTAGGATGACCCTTACACAAATAAATCTTTATTTATGGGTTTCGAACGTGTGAATCCTGCACTAACAACAAGATCGCCAGATTCCGATCTCTTGCAAATGTATAACAGTTTGTACTTATGTATTTATTTGATACATGTATTAGGTTTGCGGGAGAGTTCTTGCCAGTTTTTGAGCACCTAATGGATGCCATCGCTTTACGATGCAGTCCGGCGCGACGCAAAGTTGAACATCATCTCAATTTCGGCTTGAATTGGGTCGTGCAGGTTTTTTCGTCTATGTAGCGGTTTAGTACTAGAGGCAACTAGCAGTTAAGAGGAGCAATGAATGGGCTACACCGGTGCAAGGCAGAGCCATACAGACCTATGGCACGAAGTTCGGGTGGACTTCGTTTGTGCGGAGTGTGCTGCGTTATCATGTTGAAGACGGACTGTGACAAATTCTTCTCTCTGGCAGACGGTTAGCTTTAGATCTCGTAGATGCTTTGGCCGAAGCAGCTTCTTCATCCAGCAGTTTCTCGACTCGCGCTCTCTCGATCTGAGTTCGCAGGTAACCCAAACCTCACTTTATCATCAAAACTGTAGGCTCCCGCTTAGAAGCATTAGCGTCGTGGAGGGTTGCCCGATGATTGATGACATCGTACATGCAACTCCATTATTTTTGGCATCGGCAACTGTTATGCTGGCCTCAGGGGTGTAAAAGAAAGAGTCTGAGGAAGCGCTTGGAGGGGTCGGTGCCGATGGTAGCGAATAACATTCTTGTCCATATTACAGAAGAAGAAGAAGAAGAAGCAGGAATCAAGCGAGTGTTTTAATAGAAAGATCATTCATTGATGTGTAACTGCTCGCATTACCAGTTGGGCCCCTCTTCAGGTAATGGGCAAGAATTTTGAGTTCAAAACTATGACAGAACTTCCCCGCCAACCTGATATATTTGTCATCATAGCACACGGTAGTACACTGATCTATAGTACCTCCGAACTATCAGGTGCAAAACACTGCAATCCTAATTGACATAGTACTCCGTATAATCCCCCACAGATCCTATCCGCAGCCTCAACGTGGCGTGGGGGTGAACAGTTTGGACTGTTCCAACACCATACCAATGCGGAGGGTGCCACGTCAGAGTCTGGCCAGCTACGCGCGGTTAAATTTCTTCTCGCCGAAAACAGTAATAATTATGGGCCTCATTCCCCTGAACATGAGGGAACCACCGACAGGGCGACGTCCGCTGGGACCGCTCGGGCGAGGCTGCAAGAATCACAGGGTCAACGAAGATTTGAGTCGCCTAGAACAAGGATGACGTTCTGTACTTTCAACTCACGGACGCTTGCATCGGAAGCTCACCTTAAAGATCTGATGTTGCAAGCCAGGAAGATTAAGTACGACGTCATCGGACTGGCCGAGACGAGGAGGCATCGCCCGCTGCACGCCGTATGCGAGCCTGGAGAAGAACTGTTCCTCGGAACATGCGTTAGCAGAGGCGTTGGCGGTGTGGACGTCCTCGTCAACACGCTTGGCCATGAACATCGATTCGTACGAAAACCTGACGACCCGAATAGGAAGTTTCGTTTGAGAAGATGTGGTTCAACCCCGGCTTCGACAATCTTCGTCGCCTACGCACCAACGTCAAGCTACAACGAGGATGAGCTCGAAGCGTCTATATAAAATCGAAAAAGTTCTACAAAGAAGATCATACCTTCTTCAAAGTCATCGTCGGTGATTCCATCGCTAAGATCGGACCAAGAAAAACGGCTGAAGAAGTTACATTGGAACTCACGGGACGGAGTGGAATGAGCAGGGTTAAAGGCTTTCCGACTTTCACTCTCCATACTCCATAACGACTCCATAACGAGCTCGACCACATCTTCTTCAATCGAGGGTTTTGCCTGACCGATGTCCCTGTTGTTCCTAAGTTCTACACAGGATCCGACAGCCGTCCCCTTCGCGAGAGATTTCCAACAGGATCACACCCGAA
>MU912641.1:0-15972 GCA_036418165.1 Cooperia oncophora
CGCTACCTTCAAAACCACACAAACTTTTTTGGTTGCCTAATATATCAAAAGTTCGAAACAAAGGATCAGTTCAAAAGGCACTCGACGACTTCTTCAAGTCCCAGCCCCCGTCGTTCTGGAAGGATGGAATCGACAAGCTGCCTGAGCGCTGGCGTCGAGTAGTGAATGGTGATGGTGCATACCTCTAATCTTCAGGTTGCTATTGAGATATTTACGAAAAAAGTCGTGTATAAGAACTTATGCGACAACCTAATAATTCGCTATGTCCGTGGTGTGTGTGTGTGTGTGTGTGTGTGTGTGTGTCTGTCTGTCATAGCGCCGGTCCCAGTAGCAGTGAGACATTGGTTCCAAGGAGTGATGTAGGGGGTGTGACGGGAACACTATTGGTGGGTCAGGAAGTGATATCAGTTGATAAGATCCGATAAGAGGCGTTAGAAGGGGAGGTCACCATATTCATAACGCGGGTGACAGCATCAGCTAGCTCTTGATTCCAAGATATGATATAGGGTATGGGCCAAGAACATAGTGGGTCACAAAACTGTAAGCTGCTGATAAGATTCGATAAGGGGCATTAGAAAGTGAGGTCATCGTGTTCATAGCGCAGGTCACAGGATCAGCGGTGCATGCGTTTCAGCAAGTGATATAGAAGGTGAGATGGGACATCAACCGTGGGTGACTAGGAGGCGATAACTACTGATAGGGGCTGATAAGAGAAATTGCAGTCGTCGTCACTGTTCGGGGTGGTTCACGCTACCAAATCACAGAGATTTATGAGGACACTGGTGACGGGTGACAGGTAATCTTATCAATCGATAAAAAGCGATAAGATACCATCTGCGCTACATTTTTATCACTCTTACCGCTTTAATGCCGAGCATTAGAGGCTCAGTGTGAGCCCTTTCCTTTGACTGCAACAGAGTCAAAGTCGCCCAACAATGGAGGGTTTGCTTTTAGATGCATGCAATGCTGTCGAGCGGAGGGGTGGGGGGGGGGAGAATCTATCAGTAGTCATTCGAGCTCTCCGTGTCCGTGCGACACAAACTTTTATATGTACAAGCAATGTGGAGTTCTCCTTTTCAGTTCCACCCATTACTCTGCAGTTATGCCTCTTCCGGTTGTTAAGGACTCATCCGGACTAATTCAACTTTACCCATTCTGTTGTCGCAACTGCGGTCCTTAATGATATGGTGCAGCCTTCTCACCGTTGAAAGTCTGTAGTAAGCAAGGGACCAGATGTTGGTAGATAATGACTGATGTTGAGCTATTTTCAACTCATTTTCCTGCATTTCAATAGAAAAATTGCTGTCATCATTTTGCACATTTAGCGCATCCTACCCCGCCCAAGGGAAGAGTGCCTGGCGAAGCCAGGTCGGCCCGGCGAAGCCGGGCCGTGAAACAGAAGGAGGAGCACCCGGCGGCAGCAGGGTGTGATTCATAAAGCCAACGTCTGTCCCGTAAAATTACCTGCAAAAGAGCTAGATATTTGAGTAACATCAATCGTATCAATGCATTAACTGCCGCAGAGGATCCGCTTTGAAATATTGCTATCACTGCATAACTCTTGTCATCAATTCGTGTCCGCCTCCCACCGTCAGAGCTCCCGTACTCCTGTATCACTTTCCGGATCCAGACTTCCATTAGTGCTGCGACACGCGTTGCGGGCGACTCCAGACTTCGTTACTCTTCTAATGCACCCCATCAAGTTTTATTATTTGTCCCATCACCTATCATCACCTAGGCCGCGCTCATACTTTGCGGCAGCGCACGCTAGTGTTTCCAGCACCCGGCAGCGGCAAAGGAAGAATAGATATCCATTTAGCGTATGCCAGCGTCACCAGCGTGCGCTAGCGTATTCTAGCGTTACGCTAGCGTAACGCTGGCTCACGCCAGCTAGCGAGGGCAAGGAAAGTACAGGTATCGATCTAGCATTTCTAGCCTTTGCAGCGCGAGAGTAGGGGAGTAGAAACACTTAGATTGAGCGTGCTGTGAAAGCGGCGTGTGGAGCCGTACCGCAGCACCAATCCGCACACTAAAGTAGTTACATTGCATAATTATGTGGTTTGGCTGTTGTAACGGAACGTTTTTTACACTGTCACAGCGGAATTGAATTGAACTATGAAAAAGGTGGCTTTTGCAAACAATACACAATACTTTCTAGAGATGATCTGTTGGATTGTTCTGTTTTTTTTGGGAACTTTTTTTATTTTTTCGTAATTCGTATGAACGGTTCCTGGTTGAATATACGGGTGGCAAATACATGCTCATTCTTAACAAAGGTCCTAGGTGATCCCAAGCTTATCGTGATGATATTGTAGTGATCAGTTCATGTTTTGCATTTATGCGTTATGCAATTTTACCAATTTAGTGTACGGCACTAGTATTGCAGTGCGGCTACACACGCCGCAATTTCACAGCACGCCTAATCGAACTGTAGATAGAATCGAGGGGGATAGATTGATATCTATCCTTCCCCTGTCCACCGCCGCTGCTGAAAGGGTACAGCATGGGGATGTGCGAAATGGCGGTGTGAGTACGACCCCCCCCCCTCGAAGAGGGTCCAGTTACGACCCTCCCCCTCCTGCTCTAACTGACAACCAGATGCATGTTCACACCAAATGGCTTCCTGAAATGGAATCTGGATTTTCGAAAGGCGGACTCTGCTCTAAATCCAGGCAATAATAGGCTGTTTCAGCCTCATGCAATATGAGGCTGAACAACAGCCTCGCATTACCTACAATTTTGTCTTAGGATTCAAAATAAAACTCGTCGTTCGACAACCATGTATGACATGCAACTTGTAACAAGGAACACAATCGAAACAGCGACTAATGGTGATCATTGATAAGCTAAATTGGTGAAAAAAATAGCCCCAAGGTCAGCGTGTCAGGCCCCAGATGTGCAATGAATGGTGACGGGGAAATCATGAAAACATGCACGACACAACAAAGCGAAACATGAAAAATACAAAAAATGCGGAGCCAAATGAAAAAAATGGATAACCAGGCGGCAGTATATCGTTCTATACTTGGCTATTATCGATCGCAACGTTGCGACCGCTTTCATTGGAAAAACGTCATTGGAGCGCGGTTGTTGGGCCTGCCAACGTCCTGGGGTCTTTTCGGGGGTTATATCTCTTTGAGGGGCGCGGCTTTTGATGAATGGTTAGCAGCATGCAACGGGAATGTTCCTACTGTTGCGTTTTCTACCCAGTTGCAATCTGAATGTTTCCCCGTTCGTGAAATATTTCGGATGGGTTTCGGATCGGCTAGGGGTAAATGGCAAGCGGGTTTTTATGCTTCACACGAGGATTACTTATTTCGAACGCAATTTCATCAGGATTAAAATCGTCTTGAAACCGCCCTATCTTTTCTCTTTCCAATAAGCTTTACAGTTTTCCTGAAGACCCGCTAGTTCAGGAGATATTTTAGATGGGTCACAGACGCGCTACCCTCTGACCCACCCGAAAAATTGACTCCTTCTGTGCCATTGTGAGGATACTTCGGAAACTTCAGTGTGCCTTCAAAACACATATTTCCCTTCAAATGAGTGAAAGAGAAGCTCGGCTATCTCTGATCGATTTGGTCCGTGCGCCGTGCATTAGGCTCCTACGCAGAGGTGGTGGAAAGGTGTAAATTCTGATTTCAGGTGCTTTTATCCATGCAAGCAGATGTTTGTTTAGGGTTTGGAAAGGACAATACGCACGAATCTGTTTGAGACGTATTATTTAGTCATCTACGTACTTACGAGTTCATGCTATTAACTGATATTTATTTATTTATTTATTTATTTATTTATTCTTGCTATTCTTGCTATATTGCTAATAAATTTTTTATTATTTTGTAGTCCTATTTACATCCGGGTCTTCTGCAGCTTTCCGTCCGTTCCATCAAACTTAGCAATGACATTTTTGCTTAATTCGACAGCTCACCCTGGACATTACACATTGATCCTCATCATGGACACACTCACACGAGATCTGCAACACGCTGCTCCATGGACTTTGCTCTATGCTGACGATGTTCTTCTAGCGGATGTCAGTAGAGAGGAATTGCAGCGTCAGGTGCAAGCATGGAATGAGCGTCTATGCCAGTATGACGCTGGTGCCTTCGCCTCAACACCAGACGGAATACTTAGAGGCTGACCCTAGCGAAGGCACGATCAAAGTCGAAGGCGAAGACTTACCGAAAACGATGTCTTTCAGGTACCTAGGGTCCCGCCTGCAAAGCGGAGGTGGTGTTGATGATGAGGTTCGAATGAGAGTCAACGCGGCATGGATGAGATGGAGAGAAGTCACTGGGGTGCTATGTGATAGGCGCATGCCTCTTCGCCTCAAGTCAAAGATATACCGGACCATGGTTCGACCCGTGGCACTGTACGGATCCGAATGCTGGCCAGCAACCAAAAGTGCCGAGCGCCAACTCCACGCCATGGAGATGCGAATGCTGCGACTGTCAATGGGCATTTCACGCCTCGATAGAATCAGTAACGATGTGATTAGATGTCAGATGGATGTAGCACCAATTGCGGAGAACATGTAAGAGAAGCGACTTTGTTAGGATGATGAAGAAGACGAAGTACATATTAAGGATTTAGAAAAGCAGGAAAGTTCTCATAGCAATTACCCTGCCTGCGAGCAGCAAAAATGAGTAATCACCTCCGCAATCATAATAGATAGGTGGGGATCTGAAGAGCAACATCGTTATGTTTCGGTATTGGTAGCTATACTTGCGTGAATCCTGCTGATTATGTGAATGTGCATGTATTTGTCACAAAATTCACGGAACGCATCACAGCACTAGTCGAAGTTTGATTCAAGGGAGTGACATAGGGAGTAGAACGGTAGGGCTGCGTCCATACTTTACGGCAGCGTACGCCAGCGTACGCTAGCATTTCCAGCGTTCGGCAGCCAGGGTACAGCATCGTTGTGCGAAACCCATAGGGGGGTCGTACTTGGCCGCTGGGGAGGGGGGTCGTAATCTCAAGGGTCACTCAGAGCCGGGCAATGCTTCGACATTTCAGTTGATAGTGGGAGTGGAGCTATGGAAGTCAAGATGTTAAAAAAAATGAAAATTATTATGAGTGTATTCTTTACAGATTTAACTGCTACGTTTAACAGCCCTCTTTTCATGCGAAATCCCCAAAAATGGGTTCGTACTTGGCGGGGGGAGTACCGCAAAAGTAGACTCGCTAGGCATCAAACAGTACAAAAGTGTCATTGCTAAGTTTGATGGAACGGACGGAAAGCTGCAGAAGACCCGGATGTAAATAGGACTACAAAATAATAAAAAATTTATTAGCAATATAGCAAGAATAGCAAGAATAAATAAATAAATAAATAAATAAATAAATATCAGTTAATAGCATGAACTCGTAAGTACGTAGATGACTAAATAATACGTCTCAAACAGATTCGTGCGTATTGTCCTTTCCAAACCCTAAACAAACATCTGCTTGCATGGATAAAAGCACCTGAAATCAGAATTTACACCTTTCCACCACCTCTGCGTAGGAGCGAATTGGACAACATTATAACCAATTCTGGGAGAAGGACGGTCAAACTGGTCTGATTTCAGATGATTGGGGCAGTAAACGGTAACTAGTGCCCTTCCACCTTGGTAATTTCGCATCCACTCTTTACAGAATGGAGGTACTCGTAGATGCACATGTATTTACCGACACAGTAGGCTCTTCCCCTTTGCCATGCCCGTTCTGTATCTTTCTACAAAATTCTCATATTTCTTCAAAACTTCCACATTCTAAGACCGCTACAGGAAGCGCCGCCCACTTGGGAAGCTCTTCCTACTCCGTAGAAGACTTTCCATGAATGATGCGGATTGGCAGTTCAGTACCTAGACTGGGATGCTGAGGTGTCGCTCGTCAGTCGGAAACTTTGTTTGGTGTCGTTCTGACATCGACGCTAGTTTTCTTAACGCTGCCATTTATGATGTACAAGTGGTATGTCGCATTGCTATAGGGAATTGTAAGTACACACATCGTACCCTCGTCATCCGGGCAGTTGATTAGGGCGGTCGTCAACGGGCCGCAGCGCGTGCCAGGAACTATTTGCTTTTTCCAGGCTAATTTAGTCATTTTTTCCAACTTTTCACTGTTTTGGCTACTTTTTCCCAGATTAGCAGCTCCTTATCTTCACAAGGTGGAAAAAATGACTAAATTAGCCTGGAAAAGCAAATAGTTCCTGGCACGCGCTGCGGCCCGTTGACGACCGCCCTAATCAACTGCCCGGATGACGAGGTTACACACGTTCATCTATCGAAGCAGTAGCTGACACGACGGCAGTGGCAAATTCGTCCAGAAATGCTCGTTCAACGACGTTTTGAACAAAGGTTTTTGAAAGTATTCGGCTGTATTATGTCTATGTGCAATGTTTATGTAGCATCCTTGCTACAACTTTGGCATGTACCAAATTGCGCGTGTACACCTTATGCCTTAACATTTGTCACCGTTTCATCCACAGTTCCACCAGTACGAACATCAGGTTCCCGGTGACTGGAACTACCACTACCAGTGCCGACGCTTATCCGACCACTAATCGAACAGATTTCCAATAAATGGTGTATGTTTATTAATTGCGACGCGGTAAGCAACAGTAAATCATTTTATCACTGCACGAAGAGTGTGTAAAAACAATGTACTCCGATGACTGCACGAAGAGTTCAAGTAAAGATATTAAAGACAGCGTTCGCGATCAACCAAGGTGCAGAAACCCATTAGAGTACACGATGGCTTGTGATTACAGAGGATAACCCTGTTTCGCGGCTCAAACGCGCTTGATAAAAGCACGACAGCTCAGCAACGATAAGCTGACTCCGCCTATGAAGGCGGAGTCAACAAGTTCCACTTCGATCATTTTTTCATTACCAAGATTCGTTAGCGGTGATAATTGCTAATCTTATCGAATATGCCTTGGAGAATGAGTCGCAGCAAGTGACGATTAGTTTCGAAGAACTCGCCCAAAATTTGAATAACTCGTCCAGTTCCGCACATGAGGTCTTTTTGAGGCATTATCAGCGGGTTCTTTTGCTTGTTTTCTTTCGGAGTACTGTACTCACAACATGACCTAACGGTTCTAAGTTCTACAGTTTGTGAACGGCCATCGCGGGAGCTGTCTTTAAGATAGATGTGGGACAGATATGAATGGTCATGAGGATGATAAAGGTGATTCCAAGTCAGCTTTTTTTTACGCGCTGTTTGTCTCATGGTCAGAAGAGTCCGCTCTCTGGCGAAACTCAGCCACGTCGTGTTACGAGGCTGCCAAACCACGCCATACTGTTCTGGAAAGAGGGTAGAGTAAAGGTGAAATTGACCTACGTAGCCGACATGACATGGCAAAACTCACTAGAGTCTTCCCTTCAGAGGTACATAGCGCTTAAAGGCAGCGCTCGCGTTCAGTTCGATGAGTTATGGGGCTCAGACAGTGACAACAAGGTAGCAAGTAGTTCACTAGTGAAGAAAAATGCAAAAAAATCATCGGATATGCCCTATATAGGACCCCACGCCGAGCTGAGGTTGTACGTGCTTAAGGCGAAGAGAAGGCGCGGCCGCACGAGTTCTCACTTGTTGGTATCAGCTGTTTTCCCTTATCACCTCACTCTCACCATTCGAAGTGGAGAGAGTTAGTAGCAGAACAACCGCACCATCAGGCAACCATTAGAAATGATGTTGGGCGTAGTGGTCCCCAGGTGGGTGGGGTGGCCGACTCTCACGAGCGAGCACCGCTACTTCGTCTCGCATTTTCGAAAAGCTGGAGGGGGGGCGGGGGGGGTGGTGGGGTGGGGTACGTCCACCATCCGCATAGGGGGGTGAGCTACGATATCCAGAGAGGGCGTGGAAAGGACAAATGAATGAGGACACTGTCTTTAAGTGAGTTATCCGGCACGGTCGTTTTATTCCGGCATAGGTGCGGAACGTTGAAACCATCTAATGGATCCGCGACAAAGGCGAAATTGCAAACGATGTATCACTTGCGGTACTAACGTGAGGACCTGAGTGATGCTGTAGATGCTGAACGCGGAAACCACCAAGAACCTGCCTTAGTGGTGTGTCACTGTAACAGATCTGATATTGTTCCGACTTCCTGCCTTTAGCGCCCACCTTTAGTTTTTCTTATGTGAGACAAATCCAATGCCAAGCTGCTCTTGAGAAATATCGATGAGCCCCTATTGGGAACTACCGCTTCACAAGAGTACGGAAGCTCCCACAGCACAAATTACAACACCCAGGCAGGCAGATGACACTACTACTTCAACGTTCACCACGCTCTGTGCTAAAAGGCCCAATGCAAAAAGAGGTATGGCCAGTAGTGGACATTCACAAGTCCGCCTTGGGTTCTTTATACGTAGAGATTCTGGATTTTCAAAGATGGCAACTTACGTCCAGGACCGCCTTGCAGAATCTTCATGTTTGTGGTGATCTTTGGAGGCTGATGCAGTACACCTGTCGACTAGAGGTTAGGAGATTGAGTGATCTGATTGCCTGACAGGCACCTCACCTCTCAACAGAGCGCAACTCCCGAAATGAGAAAGACTGGATGGGATGCCATCTTATCGTCGCGGTTCGGAGAAATGATACGTATCTTTCAAAAAGGATAAAAGGATAAAGTCTTCGCCGTTGATCAATCCCTTTGTGGGATGCGGCACGCATTCTACTTCCATTCAGAATCGTAGTGGCTTATTGAATGCGATGTGGCCTATACAATGACTTGCGGTGGCCAGCCGATGTACAAGTCAGTGTTTTATCCTCCCAGACGAATCTGGTACCAATTCACCGTCCCCGGAGGGTAGAAGGCTTGGTTGGCCTGGGCGGGAGTCGACCCGGGATTCGAGTGGTGAGCGCGCCACTTGTCACTACACCACCTCCGCCTCTTTCAATACACTAAAAAATCTGGTTCGGTTGGTCAGGTTTGTTGTGGGATACTCATTCACATAATGACCCTTTTTGTTAATAAGTGCGCCATTGAGGGGATGACATACGTTGCTGAAAAATAAGCGAAAGCAAGCCTAAAACTAACTAGGGAGGTCGTTCAGGACGTGGAGCGCTTTTTGAAAACGGTTTTTTGCATGATGTGGGGTCACGTGCATGGAGTACCAAACTGGTGTTCATTTTTCCTGAACGCCTCTGGGAATGCCAAAAATGGAGTGAAAAAGAAGTCCATGGAAACCGACTGTTTTTGAGCCTGAATGGGCTCTAAATCACTCGCAACTTCGGCCAGTTGCTGCCTATAGGGTCCTTATAAAGGTTGTACTGGTATCGATGAGAAAAGTAGTCGCCAATGGGGTCTTACTTGTGGCACGTAGTTAAGAGTCGACGGCCAATTCGAATGGGCTCTTAAGCAATCGAAGTGGTAGCCTGTGCCAACGATCGGATGGCCTAGTGGATAGCGTGGAGGATTCTCAAGCAGTCAGTGGGGATTGGGGATGATGGTTCGACTCCCCTTGCGTGGCGGTTTTTTGCAATTTTCAGATTTCGCTGTTTTCGCTTAAATACGTTACTAACGCACTGTTAATGAATTTTACTCGGATATCTGCCATTTATAGGCACATCCTAAATAGTTATAGCCCGTAGTCGGTGCTATTCAGCAATTTCGATTTCACATACCATTAAGCAAGAACTTGTCTGAAAGCTGAGCTTATGTTATTCGGTGCCCTGATCATGACTATGGCATTTACTTTCAGCTCTAGTGCCATTTTCTCTCCAATTTTGGAGCCAAGTCTTCCTCGTCCGAGTCGATGTAGTCGATGTCGTCGTTGAGGGATGCTGCAGGGCCATTCTGACGCCAGATTGGGTTGACGTCAAGAATAAGTGTCAGAATCGTGATCAGGACCATCGATTACCCCTATAGGCAAACTTTCAGCCAAAAATTTTTTTGACTTTTTTGAGTCTGTGCATTGGGTTACGCTCGAGCCGTCGCGGGGGTCGACAAATGTCCAGGATGGTTTTTCACTTGTTCTGCGGCCACCCATGCCCATGCCAAGTATGAATGGACCTTATGAGCACCAAATCCGCGATGCGGCTGCCCGCGGCCCACCAAGTCATCGCTACGTCATCGCAAGCTCCAAAGAATTTAGAGTCTCCGTCATCGACCAAACGACGCAAATGGTCGGTCTATCACAATCAATGCTTCACAATCAAAATTTTTTTTGGCCGAAAGTTTGCCTATAGGGGTAATCGATGGTCCTGATCACGATTCTGACACTTATTCTTGACATCAACCCAATCTGGCGTCAGAATGGCCCTGCAAGTCCCTCAAACGAATGTACATAGCGACTCCAGTGGGAGAAAGACTTGGCTCCAAATTGGGGACTACGTGCCACAAGTAGGACCCCATTGGCGACTACTTTTCTCATCGAGACCAGTACCTTTATAAGGACCCTATAGGCAGCAACTGGCCGAAGTTGCGAGTGATTTAGAGCCCATTCAGGCTCAAAAACAGTCGGTTTCCATGGACTTCTTTTCACCTCCATTTTGCTTCCAGCGCGTTCAGAAATGAAACCAGTTTTGGTTACTCCATGGCACGTGGACCCGCCAATCTGCAAAAACACCGTTTTTCAAAAAACGCTCCACGTTCTGAACGACCTCCTAATAAGGTTATGGTGTTTTTCTCGCGTATACACAAGGGAATTCTGTAGCTGACTCCTGATGAATACCGTTCCTGATTTGTGGTCAATCAACGATTTACGACAGAATTTTCCGTCGCAACCGTCGTTTTGCCATAGTTTGTGGAAGTGGTCCAGATGGTTTCACAATTACACTGGTGCATAGCTGAGACCACGACGAGTCTAATGGTCTGTGAACCATTTGATTTCGTTTCGTTTGTTGGCCTTATTTTGACGAATTCCACTGTTGAGTCTCCAGTTACCTCAGGTGGTACCTGGGGATATGACAGCGTCGTAAACCCTCCAGTCCGACAGCGGAATTCAATCTGAGCGTTCAAAAGTTAGAGATACCAACATATTTGGGTAGGGCGTGTTTCCGTGATCATTTTGATACCGGTTTCGATAAGATTTCGGTGAAATTCAGCGCGAAATAGAGGTTTTCCCTAGAGCATGCAAGAATTGCATTTTTTTCAACGTACGGATGAATAACTATCCTTCAGATCTCATTTCTTTAGGTTTTCAGTCAGTATTAATTCCGTCAAAGGATGCTTTTCAACCCAGTTCAAAAACATAGTCGACACACAGAATTTTGTGATTTTTTCCAAATTTGATCGCGCATTCCGCAGTATCTATGGTACTGGCGGCGAAATCGCTAAAGGGTTGTGGATTTGGTTTAGTGCTGAGTAGAAAATTCAGCACACGTTCCATTACTAACAAGCGATTCTTCCGCAATAAAGCCCTAAACCTCGGTGTTTACCTAGTCTGACACAATAATCACATTTCTTCCATATTTGAATTGGCGCATCATCCTAGCAGGTCAACTAGCAAAACAGGCAAGGAAAGCCTCTATAGAACACTTACTGTAGTATCATAGAATCGAAAGTTTACTGCTTCTGGGCAAGTCTTCTGTTTGCTACGGTGCAACAAATGTTGTGTATGGCCACGTTCCGTAAAAAATGGGAATTGACCGAATTCAAGGGAGCCTATTGAAACCTATATGGTTGGATTCTGTAAGAAAAATGCTATCCAACGATGTAAAAATCATGACCTATCGACAAACTCACTTCTTCCATCAACCCTTTTTTAAGAGGCTGAGGTTGGCGATCAGTTTCTATTTCACTTCTGCGCTGTACATAGAATTGCAGATTCATGTAGAAGGTTCCATATCGTTGAAACCAGCTCGTCGAGCTGTTCTCAATGGTGTTTTCGAATCATGGAAATATCTCAATTTGAGCATCCGATCCTACCGAAGTACCTAAGGGGACCAATTAACGAGCGCCGCTTGCCCTGAATTATTACCAACGGGAATAAGTGTCGTGACCAGGTGCGGACAAGATGTTAGCATCGGCGGGGTGCACCCGGGTCACGCCAGAACGAGGGGTTGTAAGAGCCCGCACCCTCCTACAAGGGGACCGTTGAATGCTCCCGAAAGACCTGCCACGGGCTGCGTAAAATGGCGGCGCTGGTCCACCGGTTGCACGACCGCTCATGATGAGCGCAGGACGACGACTGATTTAAAAGTGATGACAATAGTACTGTGTGCGCGGTTCCCCGCGAATCATGCTTTTCGTAGTAGGACCGACGACAGTGCAACCCGAGCGCGGTTTCCTACCGGCGCCCCATTAGCCCCCCCCCCAGGGACGGTCGTGCGTCAGTCACGACACTCCGGGCGCCAGAGAATTGCCCTGATGTGTGACCACGACGACTTATGAGCGAAAAAGGGGGTAGCCTGTCACGTACTGATCAGGGACATGAGATATATTGGGCAAAAATAATATGGAACAACAACAAATATGTACATATTCCTTCAGAGCGCATCGAGTAAATATGTGAGGCCTTAAGGGTCCTCAAAAACAAATAAAAATCAGTTATCAAGAAAATATCATAAATGAGAGTAAGTGAGGGTAATGAAGATAGTAAAGCAAAACACAGATAAGCAAAAATGTATTCACTGACTGCATCTGCAACTGACTGCCTTCGTGATCGCGTACCAATCGTAATCCAACTGACCATCGAAGCATTCCAACTGGCCATCGAATAAAGCAGGTGGAGCCAATAGACCGTAATCGACGAAGTTGATACGGCGGTTGTTGTTGACTTTGAAAAGGGACCTACGGGTTTGCAAAAGTGCGAGAGGGAGATTTTTGTCTCGCATTAGCCAATTTGGCAGGGGGGTGAAAACTCCCGAGGGGGGATTAGACAAAAGCAGCGATCTCCCAGCGCTGTGGGGTGGGTGATGGTATACCCGAACCAAACCGTCCCGGAGTGTAGCGGTCATCGACATTGTGTGGAAGAGAAAGGCATGGTCGTTCATGATTTTGGATGACGAATGTAGTAGTTTTCGTAGAGGACATACATAGCTTTGAAGAATGTCTTCACGTCCGGTCCAATATCGCGAACGAGAAAGTAACTGTAAGGACAGAGTGCTGGGTGATGTTCATCCGAATCGCAAACACGGCAAGGCGTATCGCGTCTGCAGTAGCCTGGCGCGTGGACGTAAAGACAGTAAAGGCATCTTCCAACAGAAACTAATTTTGTAGCTCGATCCGTGAGACTCTTAATGGTAGTGCAGTTTGCAGTATAATGATTAGCCTCACAGAAGAAACATACGATTGACGGATCGATAGCCCGCTCTCTCCTGTGGCGATTGTCTGCGGGGAGGAGAGCGAGGAGCTGGCGACCTTCGCCTCTGATGCGTATCGGACTGCATCGAAAGTGAACGACGAGCATCGTTTCTGCGGAAGACTCGGGATGATCCTCTGGAACTGCGGTTTTTAGACGGTGAACGACGAGCCTCGACTCTGCGAACGTACGGACGGACCTCCTTGAACTGGAGCCTAGGAGATTCCAAACTGGGTCTGATCTGGACGGCGAATGACGGGACTGACCGATACCATTGCCCTATGCTGCTTAGGTAGACAAATGAATCTGCAGCGTACTGGACGTAGTGGTTAAGATAGGAGTAGGTTTGGGAGTAGAAGACTGAGACGTGGTTTCGGAGTGGAAGCCTGAGGCATGGATTTAGTAGTGGACTGCGAAAATGGTGAGGTCATTGGTACCAAATGGGACGCTGTTGAATCGAAATATCTGTAGGTTGGTTCCCGAGGGGGGTGATGATAGATCAGCATGATATAAAAAATGTGCGGCGTCCTGTTGACTAAGCGTGAACAGGATTGCAGTCAATGAACCTTCACGAGCATTGATGTAAAACGGCGGACAACTGAGTAGGGGTTACTAAAAAGTAGTAGATAAAGCAAGCGAATAATGAGCGAGTAAGTGAGTGAATAAGAATTACCTTCTGCGCGGTCAGCGGTCTGGCACGTGCAAATACGCAGTTTAGGTCAACACGAAGACTTACATGAAATGACAATGCTCTAAGTGACGTTGGGTCTTGCTCACTGCGCCTCAGTGGGCTAACCAAGTGCACCATGCATCATGTGGCTCCCACAATAGTTGGCGGGGTCGCTCACCAACTGACACCCATGTTACCCAAGCTGCGATATATGCAAGGTGCATAAGGATCCTACACCACGAACTCATGACGCTAGCGATTTAGCCGACCAGTGCAACCTACGCTATGTGGATTATACCGAGGGGACCCCTGCCACTGGTCCCAACAGTAACACTGGTTCTAGGCCCATGAACGGTATGCAATAGATCCAGTTGTGACGCTAAAGACAATTCTTACCCGTACGAAATACTGCTAAAAATGCGCTTGTGAATCTACTGTGTTAGCCGAGAAATAGCTAACTGCGTGTGAAAACGCTTACAATTTGAAGGGAGTAGGAGGAGTGAAGGACTGCGTGCGTGGCGCGACAGACGGGAACGATCACGAGGCCGTCTTTCGACGACGATGACTGCGGACGATGCACCATTTCTGTCGTGCCCAGGTGCGGACAAGGGACGTTGGCATCGGCGGGGTGCACCCGGGTCACGCCAGAACGCGGGGTTATAAGGGCCCGCACCCTCCTACAAGGGGACCGTTGAATGCTCCCAAAGACCTGCCACGGGCTGCGTAAGGCCTGCCCCTTGCTATGTGGAAGACGAGCATGAACCCATGCATTACCTACCCACTATAACTACACTGACATAACACGAGTATCATCAACAACTTCATGTAGGAAAACGGGTAAATGGTAACATCAACAAAATCATTACAGTCAAATAACAACACATATGATGAATGGTAAATCGATACTAATGTGTACAAATGATTAAGATGAAGGCATACCTGTGGATAACGGATGAGGAGAGGAGTAGTAGATGGAAGCAAGTGATCAGTTGTGACAGGCAAAGACCATGGACCGAAGTTAGACTGGGACAAGGAATGGCGGCGCTGGTCCACCGGTTGCACGACCGCTCATGATGAGCGCAGGACGACGACTGATTTAAAAGTGATGACAATAGTACTGTGTGCGCGGTTCCCGCGAATCATGCTTTTCGTAGTAGGACCGACGACAGTGCAACCCGAGCGCGGTTTCCTACCGGCGCCCCATTAGTCCCCACAGGGACGGTCGTGCATTAGTCACGACAATAAGGTTTCACTACGGTTGACATTAGCACATTATGATAGTACAATTTTGCAATGAAGTTGCCCGAGGAAACTACAGCTTTTCTTGAACGATGCTTTTCACTTCGATGCTGAATTGAACTTCGATACTCAACACGCAAATTCTTCAGCCTAAACTGGGACTTGTCAAATGAAATGTTTTGTGCATTTTCATTCCAGCCAATCAGGAAGGCGATGGGGTTGGCTGTCGACGGTTACGGTAGTTAGAGGCACAGGACTTTAATACATTGCGGAGGTCATTTCAAAGTTTCAAAGTTTTTCAGGTTGAAAACGTAACAATGTGGGTTGAGATCTGACATGCTTAGAACAAAAAATTTATTCTGTGGAACTGAGTCTACAGAATGCCAGCGTTTCCTGCCAACAGCTGAAAATTTCAAGTTCTCAGGAAAACCCATTTTTTGGGAAGGACATCAGAAAACTATATCAACCGCGTATTAAGGGAACAGCCCTTTCCACACGAAGCCTTTGATATGACCTCCGCAATGTATTAAAGTCCTGTGCCTCTAACTACTCTGACCGATCGACAGCCAACCCCATCGCCTTCTTGAGTTGCTGAAATGAAAATGCACAAAAACTATTCATTTCACAAGTCCCAGTTCAGGCTGAAGGATTTGTGTGTTCAATTCGAATCGAAGTCGAACGAATCGAAGTTCAATTCAGCATCAAAGTGAAAAGCACCGTTCGAGAAAAGCTGTAGTTTCCTGGGCAACTTCATTGCAAAATTCATTGCAAACAAAACTATCATAAGGAGTAAGACGCTTAGCCGTCTTTATTTTCATGTTTGGAATG
>MU912641.1:18982-31673 GCA_036418165.1 Cooperia oncophora
CGTGTGAAGACAGCTTCCGCGATCGCCTTTCGCAGGTTCTAGGGCTGAGAATCATAAGAGCATCAAAGTCATTAGAGCATCAGAGTATCATTAGAAAGCGATATGCTCCTGAATAATAGAAACAGTCAAGAACAACCTCATGCACTGGATTGGAAGTGGAAAGTTGACCGTACTTCGGATAGATTCTCTGGATCCAGCCGCTGGCATATCCAATAAAATGATCTTAGTTTACAAATTCTCACACTTTCATTTGCATTTCCGTACGCTCCCCTTTTGCACGATTTTCCGGCAGCCTTAGTCGTCAAATCTGCATTCCCGGGCGCCTCCACAGTGAGCATTTGAGGTCCACAGATCTCACGGTACATGCGCGACTCCATCAGAAGTTGCGCTTTGGAAGCCTTCGCGTACGTAGCTGCCTGAGTCGCAGATTAGGTAATTAGAAGAGCTGCTTCTCAGGATTTCCTTGACTAGTATATGCTCGGTATAGAAGTTTTGAAAAATTGGAATACCGAAAGGTGTACAAACAGTAACTCTCATGATTGCTCACAAACAGGTTACAATACGCGATCTGTCCTGAAGGCAAACTTCGCGGTGGCGACTCTGCCTTCAGGACTAACCATAAGGGTGGTTACGTGTGGGTGGTGACGTTCAATAAGGGACCCATAATCACCTAAGTAACTTTACAAGGAAGAAAAAAGAAAAGAACACAGGGGGGGGGAACATCATGAGGACGCCTTGGCAGCCTCAATGAATTTTCCGGACATAATTGTTTTATGCCACATCCCACCGCATCCCGCTCACCAGTGTTTCCTCGCCCCGTCCGTTGCTAATAATATCTTACCGTGGAAAAACGAAAAACACGGTGCAAAAATGACGTAGTGTGGAAAAGCGCTCTCGACTTTTGGTTGGCGGAAACGAAAAGAAACATCAGAACTACGCCGGGCCGCAGCCTCTGACGAACGGTAAAAAAAAGCGACAGCGGGTCGTTCATGGGCGTTTCTCGCACATATGATTCCCTAAAGATAGTTTGGAAACGTGGAAACGAAACAAAACTGGTATGTATCCCTACTGCGAAGTTCGTAGCTTATAAAAGGACAAACATATCTTGTTCAAGAGAAGAAATGTCGTCCTGCGATTCAGCAGCCTGCAATATGACGGAAATTTGTTTTTTCCATGATTTATGTTGCCCTTAGAATGTTAACTTAGGGTCTGGTGTTCGAATGTATAGTACCATCACTCTAAAAAGGTGGGGGCTACCCGCTGCTTAGGAACATGACAGGGGATTTACACTTTACTTGGTGAGGGTAGTTGGCAGCGTTCAGTCTTCGCGATGAGCCTGCATTTATACTTTGCGGCAGCGTGCGCTAGCTTACGCTAGCGTTTCCAGCGTTCGGCAGCGGCAGTGGCAAGGGAAGGATGGATATCGATCTAGCGTAGCGTTCGACTGCACATGCTGTGAAGTTGGCGTGTGTAGCCGCACCAGCTATTGTCGTTTGAACTCCAGAAAATGCCGTTTGGACTCCAGAAATTTCGTCTTCGAGCTCATTTTAAAAGTGGCAAGATCACCAAATCCGCTAAAAACTTGTATATAGGGGTAATTCAACATCCTGATCACGAATATGACATTCATTTTTGGCGCTGGCGCTAATGGATGACACTACGGTTACCTGCGCTCTGCTAAGGCTGAGCCCAGGAGGTAATCGTAGTGTCCTCTCTTGGCGCCAGCGCCAAGAATGAGTGTCATACTCGTAATCAGGATGTTGAATTACCCCTATATACAAGTTTTTAGTGGATTTGGTGACTTAGGCAATTTGAAAATGAGCTCGAAGACGAAATTTCTGGAGTCCAAACGGCATTAGCCAGCCGCACCGCAGTACTAATACCGTACACTAAATTCGTTAAATTGCATAAATATGTGGTTAAGCTGTTGGAACGGAATGTTTTTTACATTGTCGCACCGGAATTGAACTGATCTGTGAAAACGCTGGCTTTTGCAAGTGACACCTCCTTTTTTAAGGCTGTTCTGTTGGAGATTAGTCTTTTTTTCTAGAACTTTCTGTATGAACGGCTTCTGCTCACGAATACATGCTCATTCTACTAAAGATCCTAGCTGGTCCTCCGCTTATCGTAGTGATGATGATCGGTTCATGCTTTGCATTTATGCGTTATGCAATTCAACCATTGCATTATAATTTAACCAATTCAGTGTACGGTATTAGTACTGCGGTGCGGCTACACACGCCGCAATTTCACAGCACGCGCAATCGAACGCTGGAAACGCTAGCGTACGCTGGTGTACGCTGCCGCAAAGTATAAACGCAGCCTGAAGCTGGTCGACGCGCTACAGTTGCAAATGCACTCCATTGCTGCAGACGGTAACGCAAGAGTAGGGGGGAGGGTACTGATCGGCACCTGCAGCGTACGCTCCAAGAGAGTGTGGAAGAACAGAAGAGTATGAAGTTCTGCCACCAGTCACAACGCTGCGATGTTCTTCGGCGTACGCAACGACATGACCAACGGTCATGAGCTATCCTTTCTCAATTCCTGAGTGAGAGAAACAACATTAAGAAAGAGACGACACTGAGTTGCTCCAAAGGTTTTTGGTTACTACAAAAAACATTTTCGTCGTATATGTACCATTTTCGTTTTATATTGACGGCTTTTCCAAACCAAATCACGATTTTTCCATCGATTCAGGACTTTTCAAACCAAATTTAGTCAGGGTTTTTCAGTCGAATTCAAGACCTGGTCGAACATGCCACACAACACTCTACTGCATGCCCTGCTTCGAAGCCACACCCACATTTGAGCAGTGTCAATCTTTTTGAAATTATCTTCTGCTCCTGTGACTTCTTTGTGCCTTTGTTATATGCATATGTACACCAACTGAAAATGACTGTACATCGACACAAGGGCAACCCTGCCCTAGTTTCCAAAGAATCAGTTTCAAATTTCGAACTTCCGCACCATTTCTCAACCTCGTTAATTTTCTATCCGCCCTTCACAGAATGAATCCTACTACATATATATAATCCGCTGAAGTTTGTCTGTTGGTGTGTGTGTGTGTGTGTGTGAATGTATGTTTGTGTGTCTGTATGTGTGTTTGACCGGAAATTCATAACTTCCTTCAAAACAGCGATGTGCGCTCAAACTGATAAGTGATGTAGGAGGTCGGGCAGGAACACTATTGGTAGGTGGCAGGAAGTGATAAGAGCTGATAAGATACCATAGGGGTCTTAGAAAGCGAGGGTACCAAATTCATAACACCGGCCACAGCAACGACGAGACATTGGTTCGAAGAAGTAATATAGGGGGCAGTATGGGAACATTATTGGTGGGTGGCAGGAATTGATAACAGCTGATAAGATATCCATGATCGACTTTCAATGAATCTTGGCATCGTGTGAGGTCCTTCTGATTAGATTTGTAACCACAGCCAAGATATTAACAACTTTTATTTGGCTTACGTTTCGGCCTTGTCGCCTTCGTCGGAGCCTGGAAAGTCAAAGATAAGGTGACCTACCGCCGAATGCCATTTCAGAACTTGAGAACAGCTCTCCATAGACTAAAGGCGTCTGGGGAGGTCTCGTAGCTCACAAGCACAAACCAACTAACCTTATGAGAGCACGGCTAGCTTACGTCTCGACCACCGCTAAACTGACTCACTGTGGGTGGCTTCAGCTGACCCAGCCCTTCGACCCGAAGCCGATGGCGATTGAAGCCCACACAGGTCAGCGAAGGGGGCGAGCTCACTTGTTATGGCTAGGCATTCATCTTTCCTGTTCAACTTGGGGTTTTTGGCGCGTATCCAGAAGGCCTCCAAAGTTTTGCGGGCCGACGTGTGAGGCTCTCGCGACAAGATCCTGACAGAGACTTGGAACTCCGCCCCTCCGTGTGCGTCCACCTGTGTCCACCCAGGGGGGTCTGAGGCCTCGATTTCTCCATACCGTCCAGATGTTCCTTCACCCTGGAGCAAAGTGGCCGCCCAGTTTCGCCGATGTATTCGGCCCCACAGAGGATGCATGAGATCAGGTAGATCACACCTGATGCCATGCAGTCACCCTGCTTCCCATGTGGGCAGATAACACAATGGGGGGTGAGGCAAAACCGGTCGTACCAGCGATTGCGGACCAATTGCTGCTTAAGGGACGCGGGAGGGATCTCGACCACCCGGACCATTGTGTCGAGGTTGGACCTGCGCAGGGCCGTTCTTACGGCGGAGCTGATCCCATCACTGACGAAGGGCAAGTAAAACGGCACCTTCTCGGAATCCTCGTTCGCAGCCCTATCTCGACGCCTAGTGGGTGGTCCAGGGAGGGGTCCATCTTTAGGAGGGTAACCATTGGAGAGAGCTATCTTCCGAGCGAGCTCCAACGACTCCGCTTTCTCCTGATCACCTGACGAGACCACCTTCGCCGTCCTGAACATGTTTCTGGCGATAGCCCGCTTTGTCCTCACTGGATGCGCCGACCGGAAATGAACCAGGATATTCTTGTTGCTCGGCTTGCGGTACCACTTCGTCCGATAGCACCCCGCTCAAGTTGGATCTGTACGTTGAGGAAGGGAAGCCAAGTGTTCACTGGCTTCTCACGGGTGAATCGGATGTTTTCTGCCTGGTTGTTCAGCAAGCTGAAGCACGTGTCCATTTCTGCCGCCGTAGAACAAAACATCCGATTCACCCGTGAGAAGCCAGTGAACACTTGGCTTCCCTTCCTCAACGTACAGATCCAACTTGAGCGGGGTGCTATCGGACGAAGTGGTACCGCAAGCCGAGCAACAAGAATATCCTGGTTCATTTCCGGTCGGCGCATCCAGTGAGGACAAAGCGGGCTATCGCCAGAAACATGTTCAGGACGGCGAAGGTGGTCTCGTCAGGTGATCAGGAGAAAGCGGAGTCGTTGGAGCTCGCTCGGAAGATAGCTCTCTCCAATGGTTACCCTCCTAAAGATGGACCCCTCCCTGGACCACCCACTAGGCGTCGAGATAGGGCTGCGAACGAGGATTCCGAGAAGGTGCCGTTTTGCTTGCCCTTCGTCAGTGATGGGATCAGCTCCGCCGTAAGAACGGCCCTGCGCAGGTCCAACCTCGACACAATGGTCCGGGTGGTCGAGATCCCTCCCGCGTCCCTTAAGCAGCAATTGGTCCGCAATCGCTGGTACGACCGGTTTTGCCTCACCCCCCATTGTGTTATCTGCCCACATGGGAAGCAGGGTGACTGCATGGCATCAGGTGTGATCTACCTGATCTCATGCATCCTCTGTGGGGCCGAATACATCGGCGAAACTGGGCGGCCACTTTTGCTCCAGGGTGAAGGAACATCTGGACGGTATGGAGAAATCGAGGCCTCAGACCCCCTGGGTGGACACAGGGTGGACGCACACGGAGGGGCGGAGTTCCAAGTCTCTGTCAGGATCTTGTCGCGAGAGCCTCACACGTCGGCCCGCAAAACTTTGGAGGCCTTCTGGATACGCGCCAAAAACCCCAAGTTGAACAGGAAAGATGAATGCCTAGCCATAACAAGTGAGCTCGCCCCCTTCGCTGACCTGTGTGGGCTTCAATCGCCATCGGCTTCGGGTCGAAGGGCTGGGTCAGCTGAAGCCACCCACAGTGAGTCAGTTTAGCGGTGGTCGAGACGTAAGCTAGCCGTGCTCTCATAAGGTTAGTTGGTTTGTGCTTGTGAGCTACGAGACCTCCCCAGACGCCTTTAGTCTATGGAGAGCTGTTCTCAAGTCTTGAAATGGCATTCGGCGGTAGGTCACCTTATCTTTGACTTTCCAGGCTCCGACGAAGGCGACAAGGCCGAAACGTAAGCCAAATAAAAGTTGTTAATATCTTGGCTGTGGTTACAAGATCTAACTAGAAGGCTGATAAGATAGCCACGAAAATTCACAGCAGAGTTATAGCAACACTGGGAACTGCTCCAGCAAGTAATTCAGAGGTACTTAGGGAACATTAAAGGTGGGAGATAAATTCTGACAGTGTCCGACGAGGGCTTTTGGGAGTCCGTATCTGCTCACATCACCGTAGCCAAAGAATGAATGGGCGAATTCTTAATGAGTCAAGATGTTTTCCCTTAGCAAAATCCCTCAGTTTAGCGGTCTGAATTGCTTCCACCGCTAAACGCTCGAGTTCCTCGAAAAAGGATGTATGGAGTTGTTGCCCAGTGAGGAATGATAAGAGCCACTGTGATTTCGATATTTTTACCATCGGAATCCTTCCAACCGCTATGCTGTCCGATTTCCAACGAATGGTGATTTTAGAAATATGATATGAGCCTAACATTGGCAAGTGTTCATTAAAAGGGAGAAACATGATGAAATGGGCCGTTTTGGAACATAGGAATTAGGCTAAGTGTTACTGCTCAGCACAGAAATCCTGTCAAGTATCAGTAACATAGGTTTAACCCTGCGCGCAGAAATGCGCGTCAGCCAGACTGGTGTACTCATGAACGAACATTCATGAACTGAAACATTCAGCTTCCGCCACCTTAGCCTCGCTCATTTTCTGACGCCTCAAGCTGGCAAATTATAGCCTGAACTTGTAAGTTGGAAGATTGATAGCCTGAACTTGTAAGTTGGAAGATTGCTTGTCGCTTCGGGATAAAAAGCAGCAAGGATGGGCTTTACCTTGCTTTTGTTTTTTTGCCTGCAAGTGACGAGATATTTCCTACGAAATGAGGCTATGAACAACTAATTTGAGGCTTTTTTCGAGAACAAACGGAGCTTTTACGGAGTTTGAGTCTTTATGACAGAGCTGGGCTATTCGTAACACTTCAAAAAGTGAAAATTCTGGAGAAAGATCAATATTTTGCAAAGACGCAGACGCTGGGGTGGCTAAGGGGCGAGGCTTAAAGTGCCATTGCATGAATATGCGTCTACAAGTATTCTCCGTGTTTTGATGGATGTAAGATCAAAGAGGTCGAAAAAAGGGGTATTCTGCAAGGAAAAGAAATGACTCGAGGGCAAAGCTTACCTTTTACTCTTGTCACTTCACCCATGAGTTTTCGGTGCTGAGATAAGGTCTAGACACTCTGAGAATTGTGGGCGAGAAAACACAACTTCCATACCTTGTAAGATGGTGCTCAATTTCACCAGATGAAAATTCCAGATAAGACGAGGAAGTCATGTAGATGCAGCTACATGATGGAACTCAGATGGCTTAGCCAATTTCTCTACTCTAACGAAACGAATAAAAGAAATGAGTGTTGTATACTACGAAGGCCTTCTGCTTCCCTTGTGTGAAAAAATCAGATATCTGAGACAACAACTCATTAGCGTGGCTTCCCCTGCCTCATACTGCATATGCCACTACAGACCACTTTGCACTCAACCAGCCGTGGTCTGGAAGAGTGGGATAGGACAGCGGTCGTGATGTAAGGCATGACGCGCGTTACAGCACGTTAGAGCGCGTCATCGCGAATTCTGGGCGCTGCCGTAGACAACCTGCGTCTGCACGACGTATGCCGTAGTGTAGTGTAAGTACGAAGTGACGAGTGTTGAACGAATGCCTGAATTGCGGCTCTCCGAAAGCCGATCTCACCCATTGGATAAGTACGTAAATAGGCAGCGACTAGAGGTGAGATAAAAGAGACGGGGAACAGGCAGGTGTGGCAGTTGGCAGACAGCAACGCATGTCAACGAACATGGGCAGACATTGCAATACCCGATATCTGTGGTTTGTTTCCTGGCCCCTCACACAACTTCACACACAAACCAGTGGGCTACCGTAAAGGAACGACGGACCTCATTTTCTATCCTTCTGCTCAGCCCAATTGTTAATCTTTATGTAAGTAGTTGTAATGGGTTTGGCACTCTGGTTTATCGTGACTTGTGGTTCCCGGCACGTTCCCACTATCGCTTACCTCTTCGCAGCTTTCGCTACGAATAATCCCAAGATCATTCCGCGAGCTACCGTGCCAAAGTCAGGAGGCATCCCAACGCAGAAGACTGAAGAAGCATCAACCCACTCCCACTGCACGCAACAACTCACCATGGCTCCTTTAAAATTTCATCCTCGGTAGCGATTCTCCTTTTTAGAGCTTTAAGGCTCCATCAAAACGAGCGTTGCACCGACTGTATGTAGAAGGTAATGCCCGCGGAAGCTTTATAACAACAGCTATCATTAACCTGTCAAAGCAAATACCACCGTAGCAAAAATTAGGTCATCCCATTCAAAGTGCCGAGACATATAGAGGAATGGCAGAAAAGCAAAGGGGATAGGGAAGCGGGCTACTATACCTAGTACCTTTAGCTGTGTATCTGTGAAATTTGGCGAACCTACCCACAGAAGAAGTTCTCGAGAAATTGAAAAGAAGCTCCGAGTGGTGAAAATCAGCGCCCGATTTTCAAATCAGACGTCCCAGACCAGTAGTTGTGTGTAATGGTGTTCTCGAAATACAAGGTGGAAGGTTTGGTTCAGGAGCCCGAAGAAGGAAGAAAGGAAAAAATTTGTTGTCGTGGATGGTCCCATAATGTTCATCCTGCACAAGAAAAAAGGGTGGATGAAGTCAAGCGCTGAATATCTGATCACAGAGCCTGGACCTTTGTCGAGCTTCCCCGCGAGTCTGACATCCCAGCTGCAACTGCTGCCCGAGTTATGTCCGATAAACTGAGGATGGTCAAGAGGGTGTGCGCATGGGTACCTAATTTTCTTGTAGAAGCACGAACGCAGTACCGATTCTATGCCTCTAGCAGTAATGTTCTCAGCATGAGATGTCATTCACGACTGTGAAAACGCACCCCGGCCCTAGATGAAATATGGGTGGTCTTGGACCTCGAGCCAAAACTCACAATCGTCAATTTTGTATGAATGCAGATGAGAAGCCGCCCGAGTTCTACCATGAAGAGTTACGTGGGCGCAAGTGGATGATCATCATAGCAAAGGATTCCTACACTGTGGCTTTCAGGCGGCTCTATACAGAGAATAAAATCGTAGCTGTCGGTGTATATTGCCTGATCCTCGGCAATCAGATCGACAAATGGATGATACCACACAACTACAAGAAGGCCACCGTTGCTCGTCATAGTGCCAGACCCCGAGTAACTGTATTGTAGGGCAGTGGGACACAAACAATACTGAGACCTGGGTTCAATCGCCCCATTCGCCCGACATAAAGCCGAGCGATTCCAATTGTTCTCGTCAGTCGAGAGTACTCTCCGACGGCAAACGCTACAATGTTTTGTCATTCGCCGAAATTGGCATCAACAGCAATTTACTCGCACTTGTTGAAAAATCGAAGGTACCAGAGGTCCAAAGGCTTTCGGGGCACTGGGAGCGGGTCATTGGTGAAGGAGGGATTTACTTAACTTGAAGCCAAATTACTATTTTTTCAATTTAGTAATTCACTTGAGCCGACCAAGATTGTTAACATTTATTAGGCCAACGTTTCGGCTTGTTCGCCTTCGTCAGAGCCTGAAAGAGTCAAAAACAGATGTGACTTGTTCTCTCAAACGCCTAACTAAAACTGAAGACCATTTCGAGAAGCCGGTAAACCACCTAACTGTATCGGTCAGTAAAGATGACTTGGCTTACCTTGATCGCGGTGACGCGAGATGGACCACCCAGGCTGTACTGATGCAATAAGTGAGACCTGCCCCTCCGCCCTTCGACCTCAACCTCGACCTCACGTAGATCAAAATCCACAGAGGTCAGAGAAGGGCGCAAGCTCACGGGTAATGGCCACACACTCCTCTTTCCTGTTCATCTCTGACTCTTTCAGGCTCTGACGAAGGCGAACAAGCCGAAACGTTGGCCTAATAAATGTTAACAATCTTGGTCGGCTCAAGTGAACACTAAATTGACATCACAACCATGCCAAGATTAAGGGATAGTCGGTCCTGGTCGATTCTACAACATGTGCCAGCCAACTGCTTCCGACTAGTGAAAGAAGTCCTCTC
Source organism: Cooperia oncophora (assembly GCA_036418165.1). Classification (NCBI taxonomy): domain Eukaryota; kingdom Metazoa; phylum Nematoda; class Chromadorea; order Rhabditida; family Trichostrongylidae; genus Cooperia; species Cooperia oncophora. The sequence continues at coordinate 28,879 of MU912641.1, forward strand.
TTTGCGACAGAAAATTGTTGCACTGAGACAAACCACCCACTTCTTACGCCGCTGTCTACAATACGGTCTGATGCCAAACTTCATTGCGAACAAACAGCTGTATGAGATGTGCGGAATGCCGAAGGATTCAGAAGAATACACGCGATCGAACGTCAACTCCTCCGTACAGCACTGAAGACAAAGCGTGATCAAATGTATTCATGTCTCGGAAAAGTGTGCTGCTAAAGAGAGATGTTGTGAGCGGATCGTGCCGACGCGCCTTTGGCAGAGAATAGTGGGTGAGTCCAAAAGCATTTGTGATTCTGTTCGCTCTAAGGCTAAGACTAAGGCTGATAGGAAAGTTCGATAGGCTGGTAGACCAACAGCGGTATCGTAGATCACGAGAGGTGGCTACTGGTAACCTTAGTAATGAGACCATCCCGCAAGTTTCTAATGGAAGTGAGCAGCTCCCGAAATCACGAGTCACGGTTATAGGCGACATTCGACTCTCGGAGGGGGCGCGATCATTGTTAGAATTGGGTCCCAGTTTCTCTCCGTCACAGAATATTACTCACAAAATTGTGCGCAAAATAGTTGGCAACTTGCAGTTGCTCCACGAGCGACTCCGAGGCAAGGCTAATGCAGAACGACGGGGGACCTCGACGACAGAGAGATCGAACGATAGAATCCCTGCTCTACCTTTTCCATGCACGTTCTATAGGCCCCAAGAGGGTGACCCTGTTATGGATACCAAATTCCGTTTGTTTGCTACTTCTGTTTATAGAGTAGTGCAGCAGTATGCTGATAAACGCACGAGCTCTAACATTACCTTGTCACAAAGGCAAGGGATGAAAGAGATACGAGATCTTCTTGAACAATGGAACTTTACGTTTATCAGTGAGTGACAAAGGAGGGGAATTCGTGGTACTCCCTCAAGGGCTAGATAGAGCGATTACCGGTTTGCATCTCGAAGACGACACTTTATATTGTCGATCAACAGAGAAAGAGTTTTGCAAACAATATAGAAAACTTAACAGAGTGTGGAGTAGTGTAGGGAGACGTGCAGGTCTGTCTAATACCACAATCAATCGAATCAGATGTGACCTGCCGCTTTGTCCGGTCTTATACGTGTTGGTCAAGACACACAAGCTCAGTCACTCGGAGCTGTGTTCGGGAGACCCGGGTGTTTTCAAGGTCAGGCCCATAATCAGTAACATTGGGGGTCCCACAGATAAAATATCTTGGTTTCTCAATATTATCCTGCGGCAACTTCTTCAACATATCCCCGCCCACCTGACAAATACGAGTATGCTGCTAAATAAGTTATCCAGTGCAAATCTCACAGATGGTTGTGTGGTAGAATCGTTTGATGTCACATCTCTTTACACCAATGTCTCAAATGAGGACGCACTGGAGGCTACACACGAACTGCTTTGCGAGCATGAAGGGACACTTAATCTTCTCGGGTTCACCATCTCGCAAGTAATGGAGATCCTGGGGGAATGTCTGAAGTGCTCCATTTTCAGGTGGGATGGACAATATTATAGGCAATTGCGGGGATTGGCTATGGGACAACGGCTGGCACCGGTGTTGGCCATAGCCTTCATGTCCAGGATAGAGAAACCCATACTGGATCGAAGGCCACTTCTCTATTGTCGTTATATTGATGACTGTCTCATAATATGCCACACTCAAGGCGAAATCGATAAGTGTTTCGACCTTCTAAATGAGCAGTCAGTCAATATCAAATTTACCAGGGAAACTCCAATAGAGAATTGGCTACCATTTCTCAACATTCAAATCCAGTTGTGGGGAGATACGGTTAGAACGAAGTGGTATCGAAAGCCGAGCAACAAGAACATCCTTGTTCATTGTGACTCGGCACACCCCAAAATGACCAAGCGTGCTATCGTAAATAACATGTACAGAACTGCAAGCAAGGTCTCCTCTGATGTTGGGTTGGAAAAGGAATCGCTCGAAATAGCCCGGAGTATTGCGGTATCCAACGGATACAAAGAGTCGGGGTCAACACGAAGAGGATATGCTGAACACTGTAGGTTCACTAACGGGATATCCTCCGACAAAGTGCCGTTCAGCTTCCCATTCATATCGGAAGAGGTGAGTCGAGTGATTCGAGCAAGCCTGCAGAAATGTGGCTTGCAAGACGTTGTTAGGTTGGTAGAAATACCCCCTAACAATTTGAAACGCATCCTCGTTCGCAATCGCCTTTATGATCAGCTGTGCGACACCCCGGCGTGCATGGTTTGCCCCCATGGTAGAGCAGGAGATTGCATGAAGTCGGGTGTGATCTATTCAATACGTTGCCTCGCGTGCAATGGTGAGTATATAGGAGAAACTGGTCGTCCGCTGCGCGTACGGGTTAAGGAGCACTTGGATGGTCTGCGAAGATCACGTATCCAAACTCCTTTGGGGGGTCATCGAGTTCACTGCCACGATGATGTCGAATTCCAGGTGACCGTGTCTATCCTGGCGCAGGAACCTGAGATCGCTGCGCGGAAGACCTTGGAAGCATTCTGGATTTCGGCTAGAGACCCCCAAATGAACAGGAAAGAGGAGTGTGTGGCCATTACCCGTGAGCTTGCGCCCTTCTCTGACCTCTGTGGATTTTGATCTACGTGAGGTCGAGGTTGAGGTCGAAGGGCGGAGGGGCAGGTCTCACTTATTGCATCAGTACAGCCTGGGTGGTCCATCTCGCGTCACCGCGATCAAGGTAAGCCAAGTCATCTTTACTGACCGATACGGTTAGGTGGTTTACCGCATTCTTGAAATGGTCTTCAGTTTCAGTCAGGCGTTTG
>MU912641.1:31773-45231 GCA_036418165.1 Cooperia oncophora
GCAATGCCGAAGAGAGGATGCATATCGATCTAGCTTCACCAGCGTCACCAGCGGCACGCTGGCGTACGCTAGCGTACGCCAGCGTTTCTCCAGCGTTTCACCAGCGTTTTGCTAGCGCTTGCAGCGGCAGGGGAGTAGAGACTATGTGGCGTGAAGACGCGGAATCGACTGTGTATTGTAGAGACTATGTGGCCGTCGGAGACGCAGAAGCGATGTGCATTGTAGAGACTAAGGGCGAGTGAGAGACGCGCAATCGATGTGTTTTGTACCCTCCAGCTCTCCCATAGTCTCTACTCTCCCCTGCCGCTGCAAACGCTAGCAAAACGCTGGTGAAACGCTGGAGAAACGCTGGCGTACGCTAGCGTGCCGCTGGTGACGCTGGTGAAGCTAGATCGATATGCATCCTCTCTTCGGCACTGCCGCTGGCGTACGCTGGAAGCGCTACGCTACGCTACGCTGCCGCAAAGTATAAACGCAGCCTTCTGGTCGCTTGATGTTGGCTCTACTTGAAGGCAGTTGGCACGATAAATTTTCAAGACGAGTAGGATGAATAAGCCTAGCGGGAACGAACTTAGTGCCCCTGAGGCTGGCGTCGCCTTCCTGTTGCAGCGCGCGTTTTTTTGTTTGGTTTGTTATATTTTGCTCCAAACTGCAACAGAACGACGCTGGACGCCCGCAAATCAACGGCCCGTACCTGAGCTATCTACGTATCTGCTCTCATATTGCTCAGTAAAATATAGGGATTGAATATGAACGGCTGGCGGTGCTGTAATGGAATATATGAGTACACATATGCAGCCGTACCTACCATAGAGGTTTGGCGCGATGCCAACAGAAATTGCTTTTCGGTCATTAAGAACGAAGGGTTTTCTTGACAGGCTTCTGATCGTTTCACTTCTCCTTTTCACCAGTTTCAAACTATATAGCACCCTGCTAGCATTTTAGACTAAGTTGAAAATTATCGTCCACAATGTCTTTGAGTGTGTCTACCAGTACCGGACGTCAGGTCATCCAGCACAATCATGTCGACGAAAGCACAACTGTAGTTGTAGGCTTATTTTTTCTGGGCCTCAGGAGGTTGCTGGGTGGAGCATTTATATTCGTTCTCGGAGGCCTGAACATGTTTAGAAGGTAAGCACTCGCCCGCCTCCAATTACTTCCCTTGCCCATAAGCGAGGTGGACGGATCCACAACAGCAGCAGTGCTCCATTGTGATACATATGCGCCGTCTCGCGACTCCGCCCGCGCTATCTTCAAGGGGCAGAACTTGCGTCGACTCCGCGAATCAATGGAGCGAACTCTCAGATAAAGGTAAGAGAACGGGACCTATACACGTTAGCGCGTCTGTGTGGTCAGAACGTGTGGTTGCTCGATGAGTTGCGAGCGGAGTCGGGAGACAACACCTTGGTATCGCCACACTTTAGTCCCCATGCAGTTGAACGTAGAAAATGGCGTAATTGTACTGTACTCGAAATCCCTGAGAAGTGGTAGGTGTGACTGCGTACTTTCAGTAAAGGTGGTGGTATCTGTGCACCCAGAGAGATATTTTCATTCCGACGCAAATGTAGTCGTGTCTCTGACGAACCCAGAGCAGGATGACAGTTGTCTCGAACTGAAATATCCCCCGAATAACCTATTCTGGGCAATGTTCAAATGCCACGCGCTCAGGGATATAGAGGCGTAGCTGCGGACCCATTCACTGGCACACGGCAAGAATCAGAAGTCACTGAGGTGAATGTACAGTCTGTCTCTAAGGTGTATATTTACAAACTATCTCACCAAGCGACAGAGCTCTACCCCGCACTAGAATCGGTACGCTGATGTCTAGACTTTTCAGAAACTGACGAATAAAGTCCTCACTTGATTCAGCAACGTTCGACTGACGATCTGCAGTGGCAGGGACAAGAAAAAAGTTAACTCGCTCGTGCAGTGCATCACCATTGTTCTTTATGCACATATAGTGGCAGGCTATATGGGATGCCCGCGGCAACACACTTCTGAAATGTTCCCATATACGCCCTCGAGCTTGGGATATGAAAAAATAGAAATCTTAAAAAACAACTTGAGTAAAAGACTGCGGTACACACTGTGCATTAAGGCGTTCAATGGCTAATTCTAAGGCGCTTACAGGGCGCGCCACTTGTTGGGATTTTGGTCGAGTACGTGCGGTCCCCACCTCTGGAGATGGTTTGATACCACCCATGCCTGGCTTTCGATGGGAATACAATCGCCTCCTTTCCCAACAAAATACCATATACGACGTTCGCTCGCCCCCCGCCTTATAATCGGTCCGTGTAAGAGACAAATTCAGACACAAAAAAAAATTTCTTACTAGGGAAGGTCGTCAGGTCGAAGTGGCCATTTGTAATGAGATGTAGCTCACTAGACGTGGTTTTGGACGCTGATCTCGAATCTGCCTTCGAAATTTGCAGAACGATTCTCTGAACGGAATTATGAAGGTTTGTTAGAATTAAAATGAAGGAAACGAGAGGCGCTTGGCCAGCCTAATCGCACTGAATGGCCGGGGAGTTGCACCACCAACGTTCATCGCAGCATGGTGGTAATGGTAAGGCTGCGTTTATACTTTGCGGCAGCGTAGCGCGCTCCAGCGTACGCCAGCGGCAGTGTCGGGGAAAGGATAGATATCGATCTAGCGTTCCCAGCGTCACCAGCGTACGCTAGCGCACGCTGGCGTAGCGAGGGCACGGGAAGCATAGCTATCGATCTAGCTTCCATCAGTGTTTCTCCAGCGTTTTCCACAGCGCTTGCAGCGGGCTAGAAGAGGGGCTAGAGAGTAAAGGGTAGGAGAGTATTTTGTACTCTCCTACATTCAATACTCTCTAGCCCGTCGCTGCAAGCGCTGGGAAAACGCTGGAGAAACGCTGGTGAAGCTAGATCGATAGCTATGCTTCCCGTGCCCTCGCTACGCCAGCGTGCGCTAGCGTGCCGAAGCGACGCCAGCGACGGCTGAGCAACGCTGAGATCGATTATCTACCTTTCGCCCGACACTGATCGTCTGGCGTACCTGAAGGCGCTACGCTAACGCTGCCGCCAGTATAAACCGCAGCCTAAAGTGGTCTCGTTCACAGCCATGCTATGAAGGGTTCGGATTTCTGAAAAGGGTTCCGTTTTGCATTTTGTGGGGAATGTCTCTTTAAGGTCTAAAAACACTCGAACGCCCTAGAAAACACTCGAATGCTAGAATCCAGATGGCCAAATGGGTGCCATATTCGTGTTCAGGGAGCAAAACTACCCTTGGGGATAGGGTTCTAGCAATATGTGAGGTTTTGACCTAACTTTGAAAAGTGCGGTAGCAGTTGATCGAATGATGGTCACCAATAGTTCCAGGGCCAGTCTCTTGTCGATTGCTTGTCTTTGGACAGAATTTGCTTTTAGATACCAGGAAAACTGGAGCAGTAATAAAATGAATGCGTAAGAAGAGGAGGAGACGAGGTTTGTGCAGGAAATGTATCTGCAGCTGAATAGGTGTTAACATCAACTGAACTAACCCATGGATGCTTCACTTTTCGAAGTCAGGTCAAAATGCCAGATTTAGCTAGAAACCTCTGCCTAGGCGTAGCTCGCCCCGATAAACACGAATATGGCACTCGCTCAGCGCGAAAACGCCTGCACTCCGCGCCAAGGGCACCTGTACATCCAAGAATTTCTCCTGGATCATAAGGCACTAAGCGTGCCAGGTAAGCGAAAACTGTTTTTCAGGCAAGTCAAGGAGAGCACTAATGTAGTAGTGACGCCACAACCACTTTTGCCACGTTTGCACAAGAAGCAAAAAAGTTAAGCTCAGCAGGGCCGCGATCCACGACCTGTTGCTTGTAAGGGCGTGTGAAAAAGCTCCATAACTCCGTTCAGAGAACCGTTTCTGCAAATTTCAAAGGCAGATTCGAGATCAGCGTCCAAAACCACGTCTAGTGAGCTACATCTCATTACAAATGGCCACTTCGACCTGACGACCTTCCCTAGTTAGACACATTCTCTCTGAACACGCCAATACGACCGCCGCTGTTGTCAATGCCCAATGATTGTGTGCCCTGGTCGCCTGAACGTTGTCACGAAACAAACAAAAAGAAAAAAAATCCAGAGAAATACCTGAGTAAGAAACGCCCTGGCAACTCCACTGTGCGGGTTCCCCGAACCTGGTTTCATGACGGTAGCCTTTTCAGAGCTAAATGCCTTTGAACAGTGAGAAAAAGATAAAAACTGAATAGACGAATCTCGAGACAAAAAATAACCTCAGATTCCAAGAAGCAACAAATTGTTTAATAGGGTGAGGGAACTATCCAAGGGGGACGGTTTAATTGGCTAGTGGGCAATTAGGTCACGGGTGAATTGAAAGCATCTCACCTTGCCAGATGGATTGCTTTTGACTGTATGCAGTCATAATGGAAAAGGGTAGTAAAGGTGGGCAGAACCACTTATGAGCAGAGGCTCTGCCAAGAAAATGGATACTCGGTAATCCTGCATCCTCCAGACAAGAACTAAGGCGCCCCTGCATTAAATGTAAGGGACTATTTGTAACAAGAACTATTTGGTCCAACGCGTCGGAAATTGACTTACGACTGCAGCACCCTCGCCGCTCACTGTGGAGCAGGGTCAAGCACATGACGGAGAATCTGCGATAGGGGTTCTCACTTGCCCCTCCTCCCTTCCTTAGAAGGGGGAAGGTCTTATCTGCGCAGGTCAGTGCTCAACACAGCAGCGACCTAGCTTGCAGAATGGGTGATACATTCGAGTACAAGGCACATTCCATGGAGGTGTTTAGTAGCCTCTCTATGGTGCAGTTTCCATTCACCATGTGAGACGAGGGTGTGCGGAAAGCCCACCGAGCTTTCTCGAGGCCGATATGGGCTTTATTGGGGAAAGAACTTCTCAGCGCTGCTTACGCTGACTTTTGAAGAAAAATCCGCGACGGGCGAAATCGCTGTAGTTCAGCTACAGTGAAGATCTTGAGCCCATTAGAAAGAGAAAACCTTCTAGTTTCCAACGCAGCTGTTTAAACTTTGCTTCAGCGATGCCAGAACCAAACTTATGGTTTTTGAAAATGTAAAAAAAAAGCTCGCGTCCGCCTGAAATTCTCAGTGTTAATTTTGTCATTATCTGCGACGGGTGAATTTCCTCTGTACTTAAGCTGCAGCAAAGATGTATAGCTCAATATGAAGAAAAAGCTTCTAGATTCCATGCCGCTCTAGTCCGTGTAGGTCTCCATTTGATGCTAGGTCTTGACGATGGTGTACCCATTGAAAGGCAGAACAAATAAATGCATATACTACAAGAATTCCTCCCCATTCACTTCCTGCCCCGGAACCGTTCATTACAAGACCTTCGACAGAAAGTCATGTAGTTGATTTTATAAGCATGGCCATGCAACTTTGAATCGTCCTTACCGCTCTTCATTGCCTGTGGTTTTTTAATAACTTGGAAAATCTCTGCTCCTTCATCCTCATGGGTGTTGATGGCGTTTTCCGTTAGATTGAGTTTTTCGATGGCTTAGATTTTTAGTGTTCATTTTAAGATTTGTTGTTCATTTCACATTTTGCAAAACATGTAATAAAGTCAAAGATGGCCTACCGTATTCGCTTCAGCTCGTTGCAGCTGCACGCTTTTCACGGTTGAGCCACTTATGTACGTGCAGTCTTCTAGGGGCTGTTCATATAAATTCCATCTTCAGCTTTCTCGAAACCGGAGCATGAACCTTTTTCACATGCTTGAGTCGTGCAGGTCTTTTACTATTGAAACCGCCTTATTGGACATTTTGAAGGCAGAAACGTCGTCTTTTAGAAGCCGGAAAGGGGCGCGAACCTCCCTTACCAATCATACTAGCTAGTAAGAGAGCAAGACGCCTAGAAGCCCTCAGGTTAAGGGCATCCCCATCAAAGAGAACAATCTTCCGCCAGATTCACGCAGCTTTTAACTCCCCCCACTCAGCCACGGGAGCAAGGATAAGTGACTCACTACACGCCGCCTATGCAGTTACGTGGTGCACCGTTAAATCCTTAAATGCTTCGGTGGGGATTTTCTTACTTAGGGCTCTTGGGATGTGCTGCAATTAGCCTGGTATGACTGCGCTCTTGAGCGAGTAATTTACAAATAAGAAGTTCGAGCCATGTTCAAGTCACGAAGGCGATAATCCGTTCCGATAAGCTGAACAATAAAGCGGCTGTCCGCTATTCGGTCGGGAGATACAAAGCTGTCCAGCTTTTTTGCGACAACGCTCACGAGCGGTCCATGACTAACTACTTTGCAAGACCGCGGATCGTGACACACACTGGGAAATCAGACCCCCCGGCTGTTCATTGTTTTTCCCTATTGGGCGTTTCATTTGGGATCGATATTTTCTTTCTTTCATGTTGGTTAGCAAAACGCAATTCTCGTGACGAGGTATTATTGGAGAGATATTTACCCTCACTAGATTGAGAGAAGGGAGGAAATTACTTTTATATAATTATTTCACTATAATATTATCAATATTTACATGAAAAATGATAAAATGATCCGGAGGTGCACGCAGCGCCGGTCCGCAATGTGTTAAGTATGAACCCACTGGACTGCGGGCAGGTCAGTTTGACGGATTGCCTCTTTTTCCTCCTCCTCTCCTCTCCCCCCAGCCCTTGTGGATCGCTAGATGTCTCCCTAACAATAAGTAGCAGGCAAGTTCTCAAGTAACTCGAAGATCGTCATCGTCATCATCCCCGTACATCATCCGTCTTTCCGCACGCATGTTTATGTTCGTCTCCGTGGGAGCTATTTGCAGTTAATTCCCTGTCATTTACCTCGATGTGATCGCTTATGGCTACATAAATCACTTACTCTACGATAAATAGTGATTAAAGTTGTTTACTCTGAAATAAGTTCTGGAATTACTCTTGTGAGAAAGCAAGATAATAACATGAAGCTTTGGGATATAATTAAATCTTTAATTATTACCCTTTCAGATCACTCTGCAACCTTAATTAAATTTTATTATTAGCTAAACCCAGAAACTCTCACGTTTAGATAAATAAAGTATAGAGGACAAGCGATCAACTTTTATTATGGGGAAATTTGTGGCATACAGGGTAGAGGCAGTGTGGGAAAGTGTCATACCGGAAATGGGAGAGGGAGGGGTCCTTTTTGACCTCGAAAGAGAAAGTATTTCGAGTAACGAAGTAATTTTTTTGATTGTTGTTCCACATTTTATTTTTTCCCATTCCACACATAGCTCTATGTATCTCTCCATTTAGCGACTCCTGAGGCTACTATATGACCCCATTTCCGCAATAGCTGCCTCTGAGTGGAATTGGATTTATCCAAATAGTCTGTCCCGCAAGCAGCATGGAGAGAACTCCTGCTACGCTTAACGTGGAATGCATTTTTCCGTGAAGCGTTAGCATTAGCAAAAAAATAACGGAGTTGGAGGAGTTTGATAAGATGGTATGGCAGGTATCGAGTGCCGGCGTACTGGAAGACGCACTTTCGATAGAGCTAGGGCGTTCTGACAGAAACCAGTGGATTTCTTCTAGCAGACCTCGTGTCACTAAGTTTCTAACACATGACGACGGCGTGAGACACAGGATTGAATGCCACGCGTAGTAGGCCATACTGGGACAGCGTCACTACTACTACAACTCACGATCACCCAAATCCTATCTGTTCAACAAGTGCATGTTGTTTTAGTTTAGTTTCGCTCTTAATCATTTGTATTCGTTCAGACCTGAAACTGTACTCGCTCATGACGCTCAGTCCACTGGAAATAATTCTCAGTACATCACTCAGTTTAGCAAATTTTTGGCGTAAGATCATCCATTTGGTCGGACTGATTTCGACTCTTCAACACCTGGAAAGGGTTGTCTCCAACAGCTTAAGCGAGAGAAATGCTGATCGATACAATGTTGATAATGGTCAAAATTATAGGGTGAAGGATTCTGAACGCTATAGAGGGCACGACACCTTTTTTTTATGAAAACATTGGTTGCGGACGAATTTCTGGCATCTAGTGCAACGAGAGTTAGCCAGCCAGGTTTTTTCTATACTTGAAGTTTAACTTACTTTCATTAACTGCCGCTCGTAATCCAGTTTTTCCCAGATCCATTCTAAAAAAAGCGCCTCGTGGGTCGTCAATGAACCTCATGTGTGTACGCGCGCTGGTTGCGTTCGAAGAAAAAACGCGGGCCGCGGACCAGTGCCAGCTCACGCGAGGCAAAAAGGTCTAAACAACGCGCATGTCGTTCAACGTGATTAAGGCCACGCAGGTGCTATGGCGTAACCGTCCCTACAAGTGATCAGCGCGGTCCAGCTCACGGGTGGCTTAAATCAGAGAGGAAGGCTGGTTTCCCGCCCTCCTCTGACCCCTGTCCAAGATGCTCTACCGAATCACGCAAGAACCCCTACACACTCTCTCAATGCCGATCCTCGTGTGCTCCTCGGCCTGTCTGGCGCTAAGATTTCTGCACAAGTTTCTGCCGCTCATTTCAAAGACAATTTCCCGCGATCCTCAGAATAAGACCATAACCGGTTGGCCACTTGACCAGGACCGACTATCCCTTAATCTTGGCATGGTTGTGATGTCAATTTAGTAGTTCACTTGAGCCGACCAAGATTGTTAACATTTATTAGGCCAACGTTTCGGCTTGTTCGCCTTCGTCAGAGCCTGAAAGAGTCAAAAACAGATGTGACTTGTTCTCTCAAACGCCTAACTAAAACTGAAGACCATTTCGAGAAGCCGGTAAACCACCTAACTCGGTCAGTAAAGATGACTTGGCTTACCTTGATCGCGGTGACGCGAGATGGACCACCCAGGCTGTACTGATGCAATAAGTGAGAACTGCCCCTCCGCCCTTCGACCTCAACCTCGACCTCACGTAGATCAAAACCCACAGAGGTCAGAGAAGGGCGCGAGCTCACGGGTAATGGCCACACACTCCTCTTTCCTGTTCATTTGGGGTCTCTAGCCGAAATCCAGAATGCTTCCAAGGTCTTCCGCGCAGCGATCTCAGGTTCCTGCGCCAGGATAGACACGGTCACCTGGAATTCGACATCATCGTGGCAGTGAACTCGATGACCCCCCAAAGGAGTTTGGATACGTGATCTTCGCAGACCATCCAAGTGCTCCTTAATCCGTACGCGCAGCGGACGACCAGTTTCTCCTATATACTCACCATTGCACGCGAGGCAACGTATTAAATAGATCACACCCGATTTCATGCAATCTCCTGCTCTACCATGGGGGCAAACCATGCACGCCGGGGTGTCGCACAGCTGATCATAAAGGCGATTGCGAACGAGGATGCGTTTCAAATTGTTAGGGGGTATTTCTACCAACCTAACAACGTCTTGCAAGCCACATTTCTGCAAGGCTTGCTCGAATCATTCGACTCACCTCTTCCGATATGAATGGGAAGCTGAACGGCACTTTGTCGGAGGATATCCCGTTAGTGAACCTACAGTGTTCAGCATATCCTCTTCGTGTTGACCCCGACTCTTTGTATCCGTTGGATACCGCAATACTCCGGGCTATTTCGAGCGATTCCTTTTCCAACCCAACATCAGAGGAGACCTTGCTTGCGGTTCTGTACATGTTATTTACGATAGCACGCTTGGTCATTTTGGGGTGTGCCGAGTCACAATGAACAAGGATGTTCTTGTTGCTCGGCTTTCGATACCACTTCGTTCTAACCGTATCTCCCCACAACTGGATTTGAATGTTGAGAAATGGTAGCCAATTCTCTATTGGAGTTTCCCTGGTAAATTTGATATTGACTGACTGCTCATTTAGAAGGTCGAAACACTTATCGATTTCGCCTTGAGTGTGGCATATTATGAGACAGTCATCAATATAACGATAATAGAGAAGTGGCCTTCGATCCAGTACGGGTTTCTCTATCCTGGACATGAAGGCTATGGCCAGCACCGGTGCCAGCCGTTGTCCCATAGCCAATCCCCGCAATTGCCTATAATATTGTCCATCCCACCTGAAAATGGAGCACTTCAGACATTCCCCCAGGATCTCCATTACTTGCGAGATGGTGAACCCGAGAAGATTAAGTGTCCCTTCGTGCTCGCAAAGCAGTTCGTGTGTAGCCTCCAGTGCGTCCTCGTTTGAGACATTGGTGTAAAGAGATGTGACATCAAACGATTCTACCACACAACCATCTGTGAGATTTGCACTGGATAACTTATTTAGCAGCATACTCGTATTTGTCAGGTGGGCGGGGATGTATTGAAGAAGTTGCCGCAGGATAATATTGAGAAACCAAGATATTTTATCTGTGGGACCCCCAATGTTACTGATTATGGGCCTGACCTTGAAAACACCCGGGTCTCCCGAACACAGCTCCGAGTGACTGAGCTTGTGTGTCTTGACCAACACGTATAAGACCGGACAAAGCGGCAGGTCACATCTGATTCGATTGATTGTGGTATTAGACAGACCTGCACGTCTCCCTACACTACTCCACACTCTGTTAAGTTTTCTATATTGTTTGCAAAACTCTTTCTCTGTTGATCGACAATATAAAGTGTCGTCTTCGAGATGCAAACCGGTAATCGCTCTATCCAGCCCTTGAGGGAGTACCACGAATTCCCCTCCTTTGTCACTCACTGATAAACGTAAAGTTCCATTGTTCAAAAGATCTCGTATCTCTTTCATCCCTTGCCTTTGTGACAAGGTAATGTTAGAGCTCGTGCGTTTATCAGCATACTGCTGCACTACTCTATAAACAGAAGTAGCAAACAAACGGAATTTGGTATCCATAACAGGGTCACCCTCTTGGGGCCTATAGAACGTGCATGGAAAAGGTAGAGCAGGGATTCTATCGTTCGATCTCTCTGTCGTCGAGGTCCCCCGTCGTTCTGCATTGGCCTTGGCTCGGAGTCGCTCGTGGAGCAACTGCAAGTTGCCAACTATTTTGCGCACAATTTTGTGAGTAATATTCTGTGACGGAGAGAAACTGGGACCCAATTCTAACAATGATCGCGCCCCCTCCGAGAGTCGAATGTCGCCTATAACCGTGACTCGTGATTTCGGGAGCTGCTCACTTCCATTAGAAACTTGCGGGATGGTCTCATTACTAAGGTTACCAGTAGCCACCTCTCGTGATCTACGATACCGCTGTTGGTCTACCAGCCTATCGAACTTTCCTATCAGCCTAGTCTTAGCCTTAGAGCGAACAGAATCACAAATGCTTTTGGACTCACCCACTATTCTCTGCCAAAGGCGCGTCGGCACGATCCGCTCACAACATCTCTCTTTAGCAGCACACTTTTTGAGACATGAATACATTTGATCACGTTTGTCTTCAGTGCTGTACGGAGGAAGTTGACGTTCGATCGCGTGTATTCTTCTTGAATCCTTCGGCATTCCGCACATCTCATACAGCTGTTTGTTCGCAATGAAGTTTGGCATCAGACCGTATTGTAGACAGCGGCGTAAGAAGTGGGTGGTTTGTCTCAGTGCAACAATTTTCTGTCGCAAAGAGAGGACTTCTTTCACTAGTCGGAAGCAGTTGGCTGGCACATGTTGTAGAATCGACCAGGACCGACTATCCCTTAATCTTGGCATGGTTGTGATGTCAATTTAGTTGTTCACTTGAGCCGACCAAGATTGTTAACATTTATTAGGCCAACGTTTCGGCTTGTTCGCCTTCGTCAGAGCCTGAAAGAGTCAAAAACAGATGTGACTTGTTCTCTCAAACGCCTAACTAAAACTGAAGACCATTTCGAGAAGCCGGTAAACCACCTAACGGGCGGCGTGCATGGTTTGCCCCCATGGTAGAGCAGGAGATTGCATGAAGTCGGGTGTGATCTATTCCAATACGTTGCCTCGCGTGCAATGGTGAGTATATAGGAGAAACTGGTCGTCCGCTGCGCGTACGGGTTAAGGAGCACTTGGATGGTCTGCGAAGATCACGTATCCAAACTCCTTTGGGGGGTCATCGAGTTCACTGCCACGATGATGTCGAATTCCAGGTGACCGTGTCTATCCTGGCGCAGGAACCTGAGATCGCTGCGCGGAAGACCTTGGAAGCATTCTGGATTTCGGCTAGAGACCCCCAAATGAACAGGAAAGAGGAGTGTGTGGCCATTACCCGTGAGCTTGCGCCCTTCTCTGACCTCTGTGGATTTTGATCTACGTGAGGTCGAGGTTGAGGTCGAAGGGCGGAGGGGCAGGTCTCACTTATTGCATCAGTACAGCCTGGGTGGTCCATCTCGCGTCACCGCGATCAAGGTAAGCCAAGTCATCTTTACTGACCGATACAGTTAGGTGGTTTACCGGCTTCTCGAAATGGTCTTCAGTTTTAGTTAGGCGTTTGAGAGAACAAGTCACATCTGTTTTTGACTCTTTCAGGCTCTGACGAAGGCGAACAAGCCGAAACGTTGGCCTAATAAATGTTAACAATCTTGGTCGGCTCAAGTGAACTACTAAATTGACATCACAACCATGCCGAGATTAAGGGATAGTCGGTCCTGGTCGATTCTACTACTTTTTTTATCTATTCTCCTCTTTCTTTTATTCGAATAAAACCGACGGCACTTTTGAATGGGATGACCTAATACTAGGTTAGCTGGGAAGTTCTGTCATACTTTTTTGAACTCCAAATACTTGCCCATTACGTGAAAAGGAGTAACCTGTAAGTTGTGCAGTTATAGAATTTGGGAATAGTCTTTATATTGGTACCACTCGCTTGACTCCTGCTTCATTTTCTTCCGCAATATGGGCAAGAATGTTATCAGCTACCATCGGCATCAACCCCCTCTACCACTTGACGTCAGCATTGAAACAATGACAACAAAAGAAACAAAAGGCTCACCTATCATAAATTTTAACCTATTCCGGCCTAAAAAAAGGGGACCTCCTCCTTCCTAATATTCTAGATCCTCTTGAGTAGAGAAAGTTTCAAGTACCCAGCTAGTAGCCATAATTAAGAGAAAAAAAAGGTACTCTCCTCATTTATCAAAGCGAGCGCTGCAAGTAACAGCGTTGGGGCGGCTCTGAGGCGCACCGACGTTTGTCCCGATAGCCGGTGCTGTCGCGAAGTATGAACGCTGCTCAAGCGAGTCGTTGATCAGGGGGAAAAATTTCACACCGCCTCATGTAATGCAACACAATCTGTCCAAAAAGAATAGAGCCGACCCTCATGCAATAGAGCTGGATGGCTCTCCCCTTGCACCGGTGTAGCCCAGACATTGCTCCTTCTAACTGCTAGTTGCCTCTTGTACAGAACAGTTGTTATGTAGACGAGAAAACCTCCACGACCAGAGCCCAAGTCAAAATTGAGATGATGTCCAACTTTGCGTCGCGCCGGCCTGCATTGTGAAGCGATGGCATCCATGAGGTGCTCAAAAACTGGCAAGAACCCCGCAATAACATTGCTGTATGAATTTTGATCTTGTACGCCTCTCTATAAAAAAGCCTAATTTGAAAAAAATGTGACACAACTTTCCCGCCAACTTAATAGAGGAATA
>MU912642.1:0-37792 GCA_036418165.1 Cooperia oncophora
ACGGCGAGAGATCTGCGTCACTACTTCCTAGTACGAAGTTCTTAGCCTTGTGACCGCACCTTTGTGACTTCTAAACTTAGCAGTCGGATCGCCCGGCTGACGCCGAGCTCTCCTCCTTCTCTCTAGCTCGGCTCCATAATGGGGAATGGAACTCTTCCAATCACTGCCTTGCTCATACAGCTCTGTATTGGTACAACCATAACAGATAGAGCAATCCTACGGATCCCACGTTCCATAGTAAACGCTTATACTTACGGTCCGCGCCATAACGGCCATACAACACACCGACAGGGTACAGCATCCTTGCGTGAAACACGTGGGGGGGGGTCGTACTTTTGCTCGGGGGAGGGTGGGTGTATTTGGGGTGGGGTAAGACAAATTCATTTTGATAGTTGCTTTTTTCTTGTGGAAAAGTGGGGGTCGTATCAATTTTTTGCACTATATGCATTCTGTACGCCTGTGGGACATACGTTGCATAGTTATTGGATACTACCTCCTCCCCGGCTCGACAACTCTCTTTCGCCGACTATATACTCATCGCTCGTCGTCGGCTGTCTCACTCCTACTGGGACAGGCGCTATGATCTGAGCATTGAATACTCGGCATTAAAGCGGTGAGAGGTTAACGCAGATGGTATCGTATCAATTTTTATCGGTTGGTAAGATTACCTGTCATCCGTCATCAATGTCCTCATCACTAAATCTCTATGATTTGAGAGCGTGAACTGAACAGCGACGACGACTGCAACCTCCATTATCAGCCCCTATCGGTAGTTATCGCTTTTAGTCACCCACGTTTGATGTTCCCAACTCACTCTCAATATCACTTGCTGAAACGCACGCCTCGCTGATACTGTGACCTGTGCTATGAATACGATGACTCACTGTTCTAACGTCCCTTATCGAATCTTACCAGCAGCTCACACCAATAATGTTTTTGGCCCTCATCCTGTATCATTTCTAAAAATCAAGAGCTAACTGCTACTGTCACCTGCGCTGTGGATATCGTAAGCTTTTCGTCCTAATGCCCCTTATCGAATCTTATCAGCAGCTTACAGTTTTTGTGACCCACTAATGATGTTCGAACTATCCCCTATATCATATCTCAAAATCGAGAGCAGGCTGATGCTGTCACTTGCGTTATGATTATAGCCTTCTTCTTCTCCAGCTCCTTATCGAACCTTATCAACTGATATAACTTCCTGTCACCTACCAATAGTGTTCCCGTCACACCCCGTACATCACTTCTTGAAATCATTGTCTCACTGCTACTGGGACAGGCGCTATGAATTTCGTAACACACAGACAGACGCACACACAAACACGGACAGACATACTTAGCGGATTATATAGAGTAGGATTTATTACAATGGATTTTCTAACAGCCGGTTTGTCAACCCCAGCCTGACGCTGGCACCATCATTGCAAATTTTGCAAGGCATGATTTTCGCCTTGGCAGGAACCAAGCTGCCCGCTCAGCAAACATGAGTGCACTCTTATCCACTCGGCTATCAATGTTTCGATCTATGAACTTGCCCAGGTTTGAAATTTCCCACAATTACTCTGTGATAGGGTACACGCGCTCTCCGAATTTCCTTGACCCGACAAACTTGCACCAAATTTATCATGATAGGCAAGGATTCCTGATGGAAGGAGCAGTAGGTTTTTCGTCGTGCCTTATCTGAGTGGTTGCACAAAATGTGCATGGGGCATCCCTCATCTGTGCTACTCACTGGCCTGAGAAAGCCTCCTGGCAGTTCCCCACTTCTGTGCGATGGGGTCGTATTTCATTTTACATTGAGGTCAGTTCCTTCACTGATCGGCAGTTGTGGGAGTAAAGCAAGGATTGGTACCTTGACGCTTTATTCTGAGTGCAGAGCTTCAACATTCTTACCTTCTCCAACTGGACACATTTCCAATAGTGAGCACCGCTGCCATTGTTCCAGCAATAATGAACCTCACTGCTACAGCCTCACCACCCGATGGCAGCCATTCTCAAAACATTTTAAAGATTCAAGACAAAACTTTATCAGCAGACCATTGCCGGTTGGCTCAGTAAGTTTCCGGTGGATTCGAAGTTCAACTTGCTGTGGAACATTTTTATTCTAACACATAACTTTTCCTACTTGTGTCGAACCTTTCAAACATAATTGTAAGTAAAGTGAAACTACTGACAAATGATTCCAAGCGCAGATTTGCAACGGTGGGATTGTGGTCCCAGGAAGTAAGACAAGAAATGGAACCGGTGATAGAAAGTGGCAGTGACAGATAAAGTTGGGTTTAAAGCTCACGTTCACACACCAGTATTCGCTACACCGCGACCACCTTCAATGTAATTCATGTGAATGACCAGTCGGAGCGCCCGGCTGTCGCCGATTCTCCTCCTTCCCTCAATCCCGGCTTCGCCGGCGCACATCATGGGAATGGAATGTGGTAATTGCCTGAGCTGCTCATAGCACGCGATAATGGTCGAATCATAGTAGACAGAACAACCTAGCTAATTTTGCACACCTTAGTCCACCCTGATATTTGCGGAAAGCGCGCTGGTTTCGGCCATAACGCCCATTCTATACCTAGATATAGGAAGTACGGTCGGCCATGAGCGCAACACCAGTATGAGTTGCACAGTAGATAAACAAATTTCGTTTTTATTAACTGCATCACTACGCCAACGATGAGCGATAAGCTTGCCATTAACATGCAATCACCTGCTAAGGTTTCATGAATGACTGCATATGCCAATATTTGGGCTGCGCTCGTTGAATATCTTACAGACTACTTCATTATTCGTTCTCATCAGTGATTAAAAGTTGAGAAGCAAAAAACGCATAAAGTGTGCTTCAATATTCAGGTTTCTGATTTTTCAAAACTTCCTGTTTCAGGCAAAGTACATACCTCCCCCCCCCGCCCCCGCTCCTCGACTTCAACGCTACACATAGTAGGATAGTGGGATGAGTTCATTTTCTAGTGATGATGGCTGGAGTAATTACGAGTGTTGCCGGAGGAAAAGTTCGGCTACTGAGAGACTTGTTTATTGGCAGTGTAGTGGTCACAGATGTCGTGAGAATGTCCCCTTGTCTTTTCTTATCAGCTGATTAAATTGACTGCCACCCTTCATCAAGGTTGCTATCACTTAAACCCCATAATTTCGTGGTGTATAGCCTCCAGCGTTTGATTGAACAACAACTGCAACGTTCTCTATCAGGCCCTATCAACTGTTATCACTTACCGTCACCCGCCGTCGCCGTCTCCACCTTCCCTTGATATCATTTGCGCCTAGCTAATTCTGTGTCCCGCGTTATGAGTATGTTGACCTTCCCATTCTAACTCCCCTTATCAGATCTCATCAGAGCTAGCAGTTCTTGTCACCCACGTATTCCTGTGCCATAACCTGTATCATTCCTTAGAACAAACGCCACAGCGTTCCACTCGGGCCGCCCGACTCTGCTTCCTTCTCTTGCACATGTTCAGATCCGACAGAGCACGCGCAGGGGGAGGAAGCAGAGGAGGAGGGGGAGACCCTTGGCGCCCCCTCCCTCTCGGCTCCACCCCCGCTCCTGCCCTGCACACGGAACGCGACTACGTCAGACTGCCCCCGAGGCTCGTGCCAACGGCACGGAGTGACTAAACGGTTGTCTTATATGTATCACAATCACTGTATCACAATCAAAACGTGGAATGGTACATCTGCGTTTTCGGCTTCCAGCGAACGCGAACACCCGTGAAGCATTTTGCGGACGGACAGACATACATACTTACGTACATACTACAATTAGATACACTATTTACACACATACTTACAATGCATACAAACCGACAGACAAAGTGCTGGTTATAGAATAAAAGGATAGCACTCCTCATTATAAGTTTACACCAAACCCCATCTAGTTCCGAGGCCAAAAAAAGTTGAATCCACACATAGTTCTTTATAAATTTCTGTTTACCAGTCGGATCGCCCGGCGCTGAACGCCGAGCTATCCTCCTTCTCTTTAGCCTCGGTTCGCGGAGCTGGCCTACTTCTTCAGGCGCGCTCCATATTTTTAACGAAGCCTTTTCAATCAGTGGCTGCTCATACGGCGCTGTAGTGATCGAATCGTAACAGATAGAGCAAGGCTTAGGATCCTGCACTACTCAGCATACAATGTGTAGTCGAAAAATACAGCGCAATACGAATCGCTCTGTGAAAGAACAGACTTCGTTTACATTACCTGCCTACCGAAGAATGTTCCGCTTTTCAATTAGCATGCAATCCGCTCCCTGAAGTATCATTATTAGTAGGTACTACACTCCCTGTTATTCGTTCTCACCTGTAATTGAATGATCAAAAGTAAAATGGGCTGCTGAACGCATGAAGCAAAGCATTAATCAGGTTTTCTGTTCCGGAGTTTCCTGTTTCAGGCGAACTACATACTCCCCCACCATACCCATAATGCGCTGTTGTGATCGGATCGTAATAGATGGAGCAACCCACGCGCGAACTCACGTCCAGCTGCCACGCGAGCAACTTAAGCAATGGCTTGGGGTGTACTAAATTGTTGTCTTGTATAGGATGAGGGTATTATCACAATCAGAACACATCTTGATGTACCCGATTCTGGATTACCTCGCAGTTTTGCTAGTGGTTGTCTGCTGTCCTCCTATCCAGCTACTACCCTACTCAAGTGTGCGCTACGCTCCCGGCCCCCTTCACCGTGCCCCCCTCTACTTCCTTCACTTGCACATGCTCAGGTCCAGCTGAACACGTGCAGGCGAAGAAGGGTAGGGGTCACTCGGTGTCCCTCCCCCCTTGGCTCCACCCCACTCTACCCCCGCACGAGCACATGTCCAGCTGCTACGGCAGCAGCTCGTGCAATGGCTCGGAGTGCACCGAATGGTTGTTTTATATATCGGAGCCTGTTATCACATTCAAAACATTGGATTGATACGATACATCTGCACCAAACGATTTCCGATTTGCTTAGCGGTCGTTCTTCCTTCCACTAATTTGAACCCGTTAAACATTTTGCGGACGGACAGACATACATACTTGCAGACATACAAACCGACACACAAAATTGGTGGTTAAAATTAATTATTAATTAAATATAGAATGAAAGGATTCAGTAAGTCGTTTAAGACAACGTTCGATCAATGAGAACAAAAGTAAACATAAAACAGACAAAAAACACAATAACAGTGAAGAAACAAAGCACCTATGCACTGAGAACTTGCTTAGCTATAGCACGTTTGAAGGAAGTCACAGAGCCATCAAATAATGTGGTTTAGGGTTATGCCCAAACGTAGATATGCAAGACCCGATCTGATAGTGAAGAAATTGCACCTAAGGGTTGTTTTAGGGCGAGCAAATGATAGCTTATGTTGACCAC
Organism: Cooperia oncophora; assembly: GCA_036418165.1. Lineage (NCBI taxonomy): Eukaryota > Metazoa > Nematoda > Chromadorea > Rhabditida > Trichostrongylidae > Cooperia > Cooperia oncophora. The sequence continues at coordinate 5,366 of MU912642.1, forward strand.
CTCTAGTTACAGACGGAATAAGGGTGTAAAAACGAGAAAAATCAAGTATGGACTTGTCCCTCAACAGTTTATGCAAGTCATACATAAGTCAAAAAGGATCCGCTTGGAATGTAAGGAGGAAAGACCGAAATATTTGTTCCTCATTACTTCTCTGGGGGTTTCAGCACACAGAAAGCCACCGCGACGGATTAACATCTTTCTGGTGAAATTATTTTAGACTTTTTCAATAGGAGCAATGTTTCTTTTTTTATAAGGGGCAAAGACAACCGTTCCTGTCTCTACCAAAGGTTGAACATAGGTCTCAAGCACCCTGCTATCCGCAGTAGTGAGTGCCTTCGATAGGTGCGATGAAAGGCTTTCCTGTATATATGCTTGCAGTGCAGGAAGAAGTTATTGTTATTGTATAGGAGTCCATAATACCTGACCTCATTAACCTTGGTAATCTCCTCACTGTTTATGAGATAAGATGCATTGCAGTGGGAAGAAAAACTCATGCGCATATGAAACGTTTTGGTGGACGAAAGCGGTATCTGCCACTTCGGTGACCAATGGAGAAGCCGATCTATTGTGGCCTGTAAATCAAGCGTAGTCTGAGGAGAGCTTATAGCTTTGTAGAACTTAAGAACATCAGCGTATTGTTTGGACACAACTTATCCCGTAGACAGAAAGACTCAAGTCAGCAGTATAAATGTTGAAAAATGTAGGGATATTACCCCACCTTGGGGAATCCCACACTCGAAGGAGAAAATATCTGAGTAGAGGCGTTAACGCGTACTTGATAAGTCCTTCCAGTGAGAAAGGCTTTTATCCATTTATAAACATTGGTATAATTGGCGGAAGTGTGCTCTCTTTGAGTTTCAGCAACGATTGTAAGGCCATGATGTGGGGCGGAAGCTACTACGACCACTTGCTGTGCTTGCTCTCTAGACTGTCCTAGAAGGGCCGTGCAGCACTGGATCACACAGCCAAACCAGGGCAGTCTCCGGGCACTTGTCAACCGCGGCAATGGGGTGATTCAGCATGCCGCGTCGTCTATCGTCTCCCCACTGACCCTGCCGCTGCGTTTCCGCTTATGATTAGAAAAGCAGAGCGCGGACAGAAGGGCTCTCACCGATCCCCACTGACCAAACTCATCAGTTCAAGTGATTATTGCGTGGATAACCAGTAACTGGGGAGAGGGGCAAGAGAATCGTAAATCGCCGCTTTATTGCGTCGGTTCAAGGAAACGTCGCGCGGCAATGAGCGGGACGTTTCCTTGAACTGCATTACTCTTTCGGTTGGAGCATCGGATTTCATGTAGAGGAGAACATGGTAGACGGTTATGTCTATTTTGCATACATACATACATACACTGTCTATTCAAGATCAATACCACCTAAAATCGCCGTCATTAGCGGGCGAGATGTCGTAAGCTACGCCCACTGGCTCTATAAGTAAGCGGCCTCTCATTGTCGGACCGACGGGGCTTTTCCTATGTACAGAAACAAAACTTATTGAAGTTCTAGATTTTCACAATGTGCTCAACTGTTGATCATGCATTCAACGACAAAAATTTTTTACACCGCGGTCCCAGACACACACACAGAGCTGAAAAGCGGTACGTCCTCGTTCATTCAGTTGAAGGAGTCGCAGTTATGCCAACACATTCCATTCTTCATTATGCTACACACCAACAAAGATTTTGCGAAATCAGCCAAAAAAGTCCTGCATTGCTTGTTCTACATATTGTAGACTGGTTTTTGTGACAACCTGGATGATTATTCACCAATCACTTACAATTAGTGTAATTTACGTTGTGTCACAATTCCCATATCTTGAGCCTTCCACTTTTCTCCTATCATGTTCATGATTTATCCTCCAAGTTTCATTTAAAAGCACGGTCCACGACGAAGTATAGAAGTTGAAGATAGAAAGTTGGGAGGGTGGTGCGGTCCGCAGCGAGCAACCTTGTGCCGGTTCCACGGCAAAAAATTGCAGGGGAGGGGCGCTATAGCGCAATATAGGTCTGGTGACGCCTCCTTTTTTGCAGTGACTCCGCCTCCAGAGCCCACCCTCAAGGCCCGCCTTTCAGTGAAAAACGAAGCTGCAAGACGAGAAGCAAGAAAATTGTCATTTGTACAATAGCAGAGTTATCGGGGAATTGTCTTCGCAGATAGGGGCGCAGTGCTGAAGCTGATTGAGCACGTATAGACTGGCATCGAAATGGGGTCTCATCTGGGGAGTTGACATAATTTTCATTTTTTCCAATATCGAGTTACCTTGTCGTCTATACGGAAATCCCTAACCACTATCTTTGAGGACGAATATCGCGGGCTTTGCCTTGACAAATAAACAAACGATGAATCTTCAAGAAGTTCTCATCCATTTTCAACACGTTTTGGAAATACTCGCTACACGTGTCTTCTTCCTACGAGAGACTGCCTTGCAGGAGAGGAGAGACGACGAGCGTACTCGCTGTTCTCATGGTGACTGTTACGTGACATCTTGAACTTTTGTGCAATAATAATAATATAATAATAATGTTCTCCCAGTGAGTTACCTCAAACTTGTGTAATTAAAGTTTATTCCCCAGCAGTTTAATCGCGCGGTCCCGAGTTCGAATCCCAGGTCGACTCCCGCCTAAGCCAACCAAGCCTTCTACCCTCCGAGGACGGTAAATTGGTACCAGATACGTGTGGGAGGATAAAACACTGACTTGTACATCGGCTGGCCCCCGCAGGTCATTGTATAGGCCACATCGCATTCAATAAGCCACTACGATTCTACATGGAAGTAGAATGCGTGCCGCATCCCACAAAGGGATTGATTAACGGCGAAGACTTCATCCTTTATCCTTTATCCGCAATAGTTTATTAAATAGGAGCGTGAAGGGAGAATGAGAAATATGTGAAGAAGATGATTAAGGCAGCGTTCACACTTGTAGCGCTACAGCGTCGCGCTACTGCGTCGCGCTACAGCGTCGCGCTACAGCGTCGCGCTACAGCGTCGCGCTACAGCGTCGCGCTACAGCGTCGCGCTACAGTACTCCAGCTTTTATTCTCTCTTTCTATATCATCCTCTTCTCTTTGTTTCTCATATTTGTCTGATAGTGAGCTCCTGTTTTCTACTTTATCACATTTTGATGTAGTTTTTGATACAGAAGACTGTGATAATTGGTTTTATTTATCATTTTTGACTTTAATTATTTGGTTTCACAGTTGCTTGATGTGTGATGGCTTGCTGATGCTTGCAGTGCTGCCTCGTTTTGATCCCGATTGCGAAACTACATTAAAATGTGATAAAGTAGAAAACAGGAGCTCACTATTAGATAAATATGAGAAACAAAGAGAAGAGGATTGAATATAGAAAGAATGAATACAGAATTCTATACCGCTTATCGATTATGGAGCGAAATCTGCTTTCAGAGTTTGCCCCCAATCTCTGCCTGGATCACAGGAAAAAGATTTATGCCGGTTTTCGAGGCATTCACAGCCAACAAAGCCTGACAGTTTCTTGTACTTTTTTTTGCCTAGGGAGTATCAGTATTGAGTCGCATTTGTCGGCAGCAGGAATAAATGGCCTTATCTCCACAACACTGTTACGCTAAAAGCAGTACCAGAAAATAGTGACTAATGGAGTAACTGTCAAGGATGGCCAGATATTAGGTTGGCTATAAGTAATGGCGGTTTTTTTTCAATTGAAAAATTTGTTCCAAAAGTGAAAAGTTTTGCAAGCAAGCTTAATATCGTTTAATAGCAAATTTCTCGTAGTATTAGAATATTAAATTCATATTCAATTAATTAACTATTAGCATGAATTTCTAAATAGAGGCAGTTGTCGAAGGTGCTAATTTTCGGCGACTTCACTTCCAACTTCAACGACTGAAAATCCACAAAAACTATATTCTCACCAAAGCTTTTTTAATATTCTTATACTACGAGAAGTTTCCTATCAGATGATATATAACTTGCTTGCAAAACTTTTCACTTTTCGAACAAAATTTCAATTGAAAGAAACCGCCTGTACTTATTAGCCCTAATAAGTACAGGCGGTTTCTTTCAATTGAAAATATAGAACCTAATAGTTACAGCTGTGTCACCCTTTCCGTGAATTTTCTCAAGAAAACTCCAGCAACCTTACCACTTTTCTCTATAAGCAACTCTAATCATCCTAACGGATGGAAATTGCAGTACGTTGTGAAGCGGTGCTGTAAGCGCGACGCTGTAGCGCGACGCTGTAGCGCGACGCTGTAGCGCGACGCTGTAGCGCGACGCTGTAGCGCGACGCTGTAGCGCTACGCTGTAGCGCGACGCAGTAGCGCGACGCTGTAGCGCGACGCTGTAGCGCGACGCTGTAGCGCGACGCAGTAGCGCGACGCTGTAGCGCGACGCTGTAGCGCGACGCAGTAGCGCGACGCTGTAGCGCGACGCTGTAGCGCTACGCTGTAGCGCGACGCTGTAGCGCTACAAGTGTGAACGCTGCCTAAGATGTTGGCGGGAATCCCGATGGTAACCACTCTAAGCTCTCTGATCAAATTTCTGGCTCTTCTGAAATCAAATCAAATCAGAGTTATCTCTATACTCCCGCCCATTCATTGCATTGACGACACTTGCATGGCGATACTTCGGGCATGTTTCTTACACAAGTTATATCGACCTCTCGTCTCTTGCAGCGACGAGGTTCTGGACCGCTGCTTCTCTTGCAGGCATGGATCACCTACTGGGGGTACTGCTACTTCTTCTTCTCCGTGCAACTCCAATGGCACTAAAAGATTTATGGGCCTCCGTAGTATGTTCCAACCTCGGCATACGTACCTCTACCTCTCTGATGGCGCTGTCCGATTCCCCTTTCCACCTGGAAGATAGGCAAAGAAATTCTGCCTATCTTCCAGGTGTTACGCGGGACATTGTCGTCTGCCAAGAGTACCACCACGTCATCTTCAGGTGTCATTGATCTCCCTCCTTTGCTGTTCGTGTATATTTTATGCGTATCTCTGAGATTCCTGAGATCCATTCTCTGCCATATCGCCCAAAACCCCCTGTCAATTTGTGGGCGGCGGTGAGTTGAGAGTAGTGCAGTGTGCCTGCTGTCGAGTTTGAAGGCGGAGCGACCCCTCTGGGGGGGGGGGATATTCCGGGTCGTCGTGATTCTTTTGCAGTGCCTCAAATGGATACGTAAGCTCAATATCCTTGGCGTGAAGTCGGTGGGCTGAAGTGGTGCAAGCTGCTCGTAATCGGTTTCTTGATAGGTGAGAGGTCTGGTGTTCAGGATTCCCTCGATTTCGTGTTGAGGTCGTGAGTTCTTCTTCGTCACGATCCGATTTCCAGCGACCTTGTGAAGGGAACATTTTATGGACTTTATCAGTCTTTCATAAAATGCTCCCTGCCACAGAGCATAGGGTGTTGTAAAGGTCCATTCAGCCCCCTTCGCGCCAGGGTTTGAAACGGTAGTCGCTTATGATAGAAAGAACTTCGTCCTTCAAAACTTGCTCTCCAAGGAGAAAGGACGGTCCATTGTCTGATGTTATTGTTCGTGGATTCCTCGGCGGGAGAAAAATCTTTGAAGTGCTAAAAGGTTTTCCCGTTGACATATCCGTGATCACTTCCAGGTGTATTAGGCATGTAGTCGTGCAGTTTATGATGAGTCCATACACCTTCTGCTGGTCTTCTTTCGTATTCGTCATCAAAGGGCCGAAGTAATCAATTCCGACATTCTCTGGTCTCATTGCTGGGTACTGAAATGGAAGCGAATTCATTTTTTGGCCCGGAACGCAGTTCTCTAGAAAGGATTGAACTTGGCGCCGAAGTTGTGGGATCCAGAACTTGTTGCGAACCGTGGCCATTGTGTGCGAAGTTCCTTGATGAAGCGGCATGTGGGCGTCTCTTAGGGCACCGAGCTAGAGGTGTCTTCGCGGCTATGAAGGAGGGGTGTTTGGTTAGCTCTGACATCTGCACCTTATCCAGTCTCCCTTGGCACCGTAGCAACACATGCTCAGCCGATTGGAGGTTGAGATTTTTCAATGAATTCCTCATTTGAAATGCGACGTGAATCTTCTGGTGGTTGCAGATCATGAGTTGTAAGGCTGCGCGTAGTTCCGCTGCATTAATGAAGTGCGTCTTGTGTCTTTTGTCCAGTTCTGGTGAGTTATCTTTAATTTTCAAAGCGAGCAGCTCACTGAGTCGGGCCCAGGCTTTCCGAATGTAATATAACTGTTACTTGCGCCGACAGTAATGTGTTGTATCTTCTCTAGTCTAGTAGCTGCTGTACTTCAGTCTTGCTGTTGGGCGAATTTGTGTATGACAGTTGTCCCGAATGATGTCGTCGTTGAGCTCACCGACTTCTTGGGAAGCGTGAACCACTGTTTTTTCTTTGGCCGTATCCCTTCTCGAGCATTCAGGAAGTGTGGGCCGGTCCACCACATGTGATTCTCCACGCGGTAAGACCATTTGTGGCGTTGGGCTCTTATTCGAGCTCACGTGTCCAAAACGTGTCTCTTCCCTGATGTTCTTCACGGTCGCGGATTTCCATTATACGGTTCTTGAAGAAGCGGCCAACATCCCTCTTTATGTGGTAGGTAGAAAGCCAGCTGAGGGCGATCTCTGAGCTGGTGAAGATAGTCGCTGAGGAAAATTTTGAGCTGTTGAGCTAGAGCGTCGTACATCATGTGTGCCATTCCTGCGTGCATCTACAGTTTTGGGATTGTCTTGAGATGTTTCACATTTGCCAACTTAGATCTTGCAAAATCAAGGTGCGAATTCGTTCCTGCCACCAGGTACGCACATGCTGCTATTGTCTGGACACTCGGCGAAGACGACGAGCTTTATTTCCGAGTGGAGTGGTGACATCTCTCGCAGGAGACTACGCTTGGAGCCATTTATTTGCTTGAGAATTTCTTTCCATTCAATTTTGTCATCGTGAAGAAGTTCTGTGTCCCAGTCGCATCAAGTTTCCCAAATTAGCTGAAGGAATAGTTTTCCTTTAAGCAGAAGTGGAATGACCCTTCCCATATGGTCGTAAATGGATGCAATCTTTTCAAAATTTCTCCTCTTCGTGGGAACTCCTTTGTCCACAAATTTTCCCTCGATGACGACATGTCTGCTTTCGAATACCATACAATTCCGAGAACCTTTATAAACTCTTGCTTAATTCTATCCTGTTGTGGAATGTCGTGGTTGACTTGGTCGTTGTTGGTTAAGTAGCCTCGAATGTTCATGTTCATTTCTTTGAAGATTGCCTTGAATGAAAATGTTTCCGTCGTGCTTTTTCTTCGCTGGAGGCTGTGAGTATCAAGTTATCGACGTAGATGTTGTTAAGCAATCCCTTCAACAGCTCCTTGTGTTTCGTCTCTTTTTCCAGATGGTGTCTAGTTGTTCCTGCAAGTAGGAATGGCGAGCAGTGCAAGCCAAATGTGACTCGTGTGAAGCGGTATTCGATTAGGTTTGATCCTTCAGGTTCTTTTGTGACATCTTTCACCCACAAACATCTTGTAGCATCTCTGTCCTTTACGTTTAGGTGGACCTGTAAAAAGACTTTCTCCACATCCACTATCATGGCTATATGTCCGACTCTGAACCGAATGAACATGCTCCTCATAACGGGAGTATCACCTTTCCCTGATACAGCATGTCGTTGAGAGATCAAATACGATTCTAAGTTTAGTGAATCTCGGTAGGCCTATTCACTGCTTGGTGACTGAGATAGTGCACGATGTTTCCCGCAGTGGCTTGATGACGATCAACTTCTTCGATGATTCCTTTATTGATAGCTCAATGTCTGATGATATTGATCTAATATATTTAGGTTCGTCCGAAGCTTGTTCAGGTTGGTGCACAGGCGTTTGCATGCAGTTGATTTGTTGTTTGTTAGCAAATGCGCTTCATCCTTCCACGGTAGTAGGAAGTGGGTCGTCTTCGTACCTTTCAGTCACTGCCTCGAAATCTTTCCGCACTTTCCTGTTAAGTCGTTCTTGCTCTTCGGACTTTGTTCCTAAGAATTCCTGAACACCGGAATATGAAGGTTGCAGCGCGAGAAACTCTCCCCAACTATGTTTTTCTCCCTGGCTGACAGGTGAGGTATCGACGGCTAATAAGTTCTTGTTTTCCTAGTCGTTTTTTGCTGCGATAACGAGGTATCCTAGTCGTGACGGTATCAACCTCAGCCCTGATGCTAGAGAGTTCGGCTGCTTATCCTTCTCGTCTATGAGTGAGACGTCGTTGCGCCCTCGTGGGATTTGAGGACATACTGCTGGTGATGGTCGGACAGCTTCATTTCGTTTTCTGCAATGTATTCCTTGTCCTCCCTGCTGAACGCACATCGTTGAAGACATTTAGAGATGTGGTCAATACGGGCTACTCGGAATTTGTGGGATTTCCCGAGGGAGTCAAATTTTTGGATTGTAGTGAGCGTCACAAAGCGTTTCCCCTGGTGCGTGATTTCCGAATGTGTTGATGCTCATTCGGATCGAGTCTTCATTCTCTAGGCAAAGGCGTCTTGCAAGTTCGTTGCATACGGATGATCGATCCTGTATCAATGAGTATGTGGATCGTTTCAAGCGACTGTATGGATTTGTTGAAGACCAGCGCCTCTCCTATGAGGACACAGTCCTTTCGCTTTGTTTTCGAACTGGTACTTTCCATACAAAATACGGAATCGAGATCGGATCTTTCTTCGTCGTCTCGTTTGAGTGAGGAGAACATGTATTCTCCTTGTCTTAGTGAGGAGGGAACGAAATTCTGCCTGGTGGTCCTGCAACTTATTGGTTTCGAAGGCTTTCCTGGAGTCTTCTCCCCCGTAACAGAGACTGGTCCCTTTTCCGTAGGTGTGGTTTGTCGATAAGTGGAGGTGTGATGCCCGAATTGGTCAGTATACTACAAGCACCCTTGTTACACTCATTCGCCCTGTGGTCTGGGGCTCCACAGTTCAGGCAAAGTGAATGGCGTCTCATATATTGCAGTCTTTGCTCATGAGTTGTGAATTCAGGGCAGCTCCTGGGAGAATGACCCTTCTTCTCGCAAATGCATGCTTTTTCCTTTCGTATCGACTGCTAGGTCTCTTTGAATTATGTATTTTTGTTCGATTGAGCTGTATAGACACATTCGATGTGATGTTGATATTCCACTTCCGTATCAATGAAATCGCAGATGCTTGAATGTAATGGTCTTGTGGTCCAACTTCCCTCATTGGATTGCTCATGCTTCTTTTGTAAAACGTATCACTGAATTCTTCCACGAATTTCAACAGTATTCGCCTTTAAAGAGGCACTGTCTGCTAATTCTCCTTTGAGCGTCATTTAGTTGATTATAAAAGGAATCTCTTTGAACAGGTTCCTCTGATCTTCAGTTCCTGCTGCTGGCCTGGCATCTTTCCATTTGTTCCACCAATACGTTGAGAATCAGCTGTATTACCATATTTCTTTTCAGGTGATCGATGCCATTGTGTACGTAGAACTGCTGATTTGGGATTGTCTGAGCGAACATCGAGCTTCCCCTTGAAGCAAATCCATTAGGTAGTTCATCTTGTGAATGTCTTCAAGTCGTCTGGTAAGAACGGAGAAATCGAAGTTTTTCCAAAAGCTTTTCCCATTCCCAAACTTTACCGCTGAACTTTGGGATTGGTAAGGGAGCAAGCTATGTGGGTAGAAGTCCTCCATCAAGTGAGGTGCTGGATTCGGCGGACAGATCTTTCAACATAGCTTCTATGTCTGCTGTGCAGTTGTGAGCGCGGAACAGCGCCTCTTCTGCCGCTGTCGAGTTCGTGAAGACTTTCTCGAGTACTGCTGCCAGTTGATGCGTGTCACTGTTGAGCTTGCCTGCTACCTGCGTATAGGCCTTGAGCGCAATATCGACATTTGCGAGTGCCAGTTTAGACTCTTCTCCAGCTTCTTGAGACGCAGCGTCTTCTGCCGGATATAATTCTTATGTTCATCTTCTTCGTAGGGCGCTTGGATCTCGATTTCTTCGGCAAATCTGTCCAGAAGGCTAGTGAATCTTCCGATTGAGCGGGTCAGCATTCCCTGTCTGGTGGAGAGCGACGTGGTCATTGTCCTTGGTCGGGTTCGTCGAGAGTTGGCAATTTATTCTAGCAACGGCAGAATAATATAAATAGGAATTTCGAACGATTACTCGGTCTTTTCTTCGCTGGTTCGATTCCTTCAGAAATAACAGAAGTCCTTTAGAAATAATAGAGTAGAATAGAAATAATAGAATGTCGTCTACTGCATACAGTATTCGATGTTGTGAATCTGCTAGCCAAGACTGTCAAATACTTTTTATTAACGGTTGACGTTTCGGCGTCGGCGCCTTCATCGGAACCTGGAAAGTCGAAAAGCATTCAGGAAACCCTTCGTTCGAACACTATTTAAACCTATAGGAAAACTCCAAAAGGGATGTAAACTACTAAGACGACGTCATAGGAGCCCCAAGTGGCGCATGCAATGCCAGCGTGCGGCGGCGTTTTTTGAGTGTCCGGCCAACCAACCTGATTCTACTCACTCAGCCGTCCGTTCTACTGTTATTTCCTGCTTTCTTCCTATTCTCTTCTCCCTTCAGTCTACATATTCATTCTGCGGAGCTCCTTGTCGCAACGGGGCTAGAATTCAGTGTCTTTTTTTTGCGACCAAGTCAGGTGAAGTTCCTATTCCGTGGGTTGTCTGTCGCGTATTGATCGATCAAGTCATTATCGGTTTTTTGGTTGATCTCGCGACATGCGCAGCAATGGATACCCCGGCTTCTCATCTTTTTAAGAGCGGGAAGCGCCCAAGAGTGGTAACGCCGGATGCACCTTTGATGTCGCCGGACTTCGTGGATATTGTGAAGCAGGTAACGACTCGAAAACTGTGCCGGAGTGCGTCAAGAAATTGCTGCTATCTATTTCAACTCAACTCAGTGCGGTTATCGAAGAGAATGCTGCCTTACGTGAGCGTCTTGAAAATTATGATGTTTCGGAAAGGGAAAATAAGGAATTAAAGGATCGTTTACGCTCTTTTGAATTAAAAGAAATTTCTGTGCCTCCTAGCGCTGACAGTTCTTCACCCGCCAAAACCTTGCCTTACGAAGAAATCGAAAGGAGGCGATCGGTTATATTAGGTTGTCCGGAAAGTTCCCAGCGTTTTGTGCACCTATTTTTTGTACATTCACTGCTGATTAAAAACTCATTCTGCCTTGCTTCTCAGTAGCACATCCTGTAGAGAATTTCTTGCGCTATCTGGTGCTATAATTGCCGTTTCACCATTGCTTGATAAACCCCCTTTTTTCGAGATTTTTTCAAGCATGTGAAAAGAGCACTTCGGACAATTTTTTTCTTCGACTATAAATTGGGGCAGTCCGCAATCGAAACAGCTCAACAAACTGACCAGGTGTGGGAGCCCGATAGTGCTAGAGGAATGCACTGTGCAGCAATGGCTCAACAAATTTCGTTCTGGAGATTTCAGCCTTGAAGATGATCCTCATAGCGGTCGACCTAAGGAATATCTGACAAGGATTTAAGGAGGATTTTGGAGGCTGACCCCATTCCAAACAGTTCGAGAGATAGCAGAAGAGCTAGGCCTTGGCAAATCCACTGTTGCAGATGGTCTTGTGAACGCATTGGGAAGATGAAAGAACTCGACAATTGGGTGCCCCACAATCGGAGTGACCGGCAGGAATCGGCACGTCTCGAGGTTCATTCTGCATTTGTTTTTGGCGCAACAGAAAAGACCTGTTTTTGGGCCGAATTGTCACCCTGTGATGAAAATGGGTCATGTATGATAACAGGAGACGTTCCGGACAATGGTTGGATTTCGACGAACCACCGAGGTAATTTTCAAAGCCGAACCCTCACGAAAAAAAGGTTATGGTCACAGTGTGGTGGTCATCGGCTGGTCTGATCCAATATAACTCTTTGTCACCAGGCCAAACCATAACAGCAGAGTCGCTACTGTGAAGAAATCGAACGATTGTACCGAAAATTTTGTCAGATGCAGCCAAAACTTATCAAAAGAAAGGGTCCGATTCCTTTGCATGACAATGCCCGCCCACACGTTTCACAAATCACTATCCATAAATTGAACGAATTGGGGGTTGAAGTTCTACCTCAACCGCCATATTCTTCAGACATTTCGCCAATCGACTATCACCTTTTCTAACATTTTCAGAACTCCCTTGCTGGAAAATACTTCATCAATCAGGACCAGGCAGAAAAGCCTTCGTGGATTTCGTGAATTCACGACCACCCAGTTTTTTTATTTTGATGGGATTTCTCGACTGCTGTCACATTGGCAAAAGTGTGCTGATTCGAATGGTGCCTATTTCGAATAAATCCGATGTGTATCAAAAAAGTTACGATCGTTCAAAGTGAAACACCCAAAACGCTGAGAACTTTCCGGACAACCTAATAATAAGTGGTGTCCCTGAAATCCATGATGCCAATTATTTTGATAGGATGCGCTATGATTACCAAAGTGTTCTCAATATTTTATCGCATTTGAATGTTGATTGTTATCCTGTTGCGGTCTATAGACTAGGCAAATGGTTTCGTCATAAGAATAGATTGCTTAAGGTTGTTCTTCCGTGTTCTTTTTATAGAAATATGGCCGTTAAAGGGCTCCGCACCTCCGCTTTTTCCCGGAAAGGGTTGTGTTCCTTAGGGAGTCACTGACTCTTCAGGAAAGGGTGAGGAGACGGGAGGGCCGATCTTCTCCTTATCGCACTGGTGATGTTCGTCACGAATCTGCTTCTGTTAACGTTCTGTCGCCATCTATATCTAATGACTGTTCTGTTCCTTGTTCTAGTAGGGACGCATCAGGGGATAAGGGAAACTAGCGGAGACTCCGCGGTTTCCCGACCAACCGTCCAAATTCAGATATCAGCCTTCCGCATTTCGTTATGTTAGACCTAGGCGTGGTACCGGATGTCTTTTAGCGAATGTACGGTCATTAGTAAAAAATATCCATTCTCTCAAATTCCTGCTTTCTAAATATAATTACGGAATCATTGCACTTACCGAGACATGGTTAAAGAGCAGAACGCAAATTTCTTCCTTGATGGGGGAGCTAGCTTCTAACTACGAAGTGCTCCGATGTGACCGGCAACATAAGAAAGGTGGAGGTGTTGCTATTCTGATTAAACCCTTTAATTTTAATCAACCCTCACTATTCCCTACTTTGGTCTTCAGTGAATCGATGTCCGATATGAAATAATTGCTGCTGACTGTGGCATAGAAGGGGATAAGTGGAGGATGGTTCTTTGCTATAGAGCTCCTAGCTGCCCGAGTGATAATTCCACTATGCTTATCAAGTGTATAAGCGACCTTTGTGTCGACACTAGTGTTTGCTTGCTCATGGGGGACTTCAACTTCCCGGATATTAATTGGGCACTTACTGGCTATCAATATGGAGGTGTATGCCAAGAATTTTTAGACATGGTAAAAAATCATGATTTTCACCAGTTCGTGTCTGCGGGGACCAGAAATGGGAAGATTCTAGACTTGTTATTTTGTAATGAGAAAGATTTCGTTTCCAGAGTAAAGATCGATCCCCATTGGGTACAGCGACCACGCCAGCATTAGAGTTTTTCTTTGAACACCCCACACATTTGAAGACTGTGTTGTTGTTTGGCAGCGATTTTGAGAAAGGCTGACTTCGAAGAAAATTTCGATCTTTTTTTGATTCCGTCACCGCAAAGATGGAAAATCTCTTTCGTCAGCCCTAATATCTCAAGAAACCCCCATGTGACAATCCTTGCAATTACAGACCAGTCAGCATCACTTCATTTTCTGTTAGAAGTATTCGAAAAAGTGATGAAGAAGGTCATCGTTAAACACCTTCGAAAAAACACAGGATACTACCGGAAGGACAACAAGGTTTTAGAAGTGCTAAGCGTCAACAATAACGCAGCATGCTTGAAGCCCTCAATGACTGGACTAATTCATTAGACGAGGAAAAGGACAGTGGATGTGTTGTATACTGCGATTTTATGCGCTAAAGCCTTGGATAGGTTTATAATCATCACCAAACTCTTACTTAAGTTTAATAGTCATATTCGGTTTACATTCCAAGATTGTCCATGGATGGATGCTTTCTACTATGTCCTGCTTCGTTTCAAAGTCAGGGTTATGATACACTTTTCCCACTACCTAGGTTCAGCGTCCGAGCGGAGTTCCTGTCGGTACGAAAGTTATGCGAATTTTTGAGTTGGTCAAGACATGTGTAGCTACGCCCTGGCGCTGAGGAGAAACCAGTTGTTCCTTCATATACGGGAAAGATTCAGGTGGGCAGCAGCTATTCACATGGTACGTAGAGCTCAGGAAAGTTGATGAAGTTAGGGATTTGGTTTATAGTTGATGCCCAAACTTTGCTTTGAATCCTCACTGCAAATATATATCAATAAAGCTGAGTCGATGCTTTTTCAAGGCTGAGGATTCTTTATACCAAGGACCCATGCATTCTAATAAGGCGTATAAGGCTTTTATCCGCCCTATGCTAGAGTATGGCACTGTCATTTTCTATCCGCATAATAAAAAAGGCCATCTCGAGATTGGAGACCATTCAAAATAGTTTTACCTAGAAAGATATTAATTCGCGCTCTAGGTTTCAACTAATAACGCTATACCCAGAGGGATTGTAAGGAACAAAATCTCGGCTTGGAGTCGCCTGCGATGTAGAAAGAAAAAATTTGATCTCATATAAAATTATTACAGGCAAAATGTGTCGTTAGATACGCGAATTTCTTCACCTACTCCGTCAACGACAAAGAGGGGGCCGACTTAACCTTCGCTCCCACAGGCCAGGTCCTCCATTAGAAATAAGTTCTTCCACACTTTGGGCCTTCTCAGAGTTCTCTAGATTTTGTAAAAAGTGTCCCATGGCAAACACCACTGCTACAACTGAAGAGGAACCTGAACAAGTACTACGCTTGAGGTCTCACTTATAATGTATTAGTATACCTATTCTTTCTGGTTAGGCGACATCTTTTGGAAGTTGCCACTATATGCTGTTTCTTTTATTTTTATTATTAAACTACTAATTCATTCTTTGTTCGCTTTGGGAATTTCCATATGTTTGTGAAATCTTCATGTTTGTTGTTTACTTTGCTCTAACGCAGTCCATTATTTGGCATTTGCTACCTCCATGTGCTTATGCGCATGCAATAAATCTAAATCTAAATCTAATAAACTGACCTTTAGGCAGTCGAACAAGGGAAGCCCACCTGTCATCCCAAGCTGGTAATAATGCGGATTAAATAGGGTATCCCTAGGGACCGCTTGCTCAAGCGGCGGGGTCGACTACGTAGATCAAACATTCCAAAGGCCACCATTGAGTCCCTGCGCCGCTGACGCGCACTTCACCCCTCCTATCGATTACTGTATAAGCCCCGACCTCGCCGCCAGGACCCGCTGCGGATTGACCGCGCAGGTCAAAACCCACTGAGGTCCGCGAAGGGTCTGAATAGGGTAACCCTACTGACCAGAGCAAGAAGGGCCGGTCTCCAAGATGCGATGAGGGTAGTGGACATTCCACCCACAAACCTAAAAAAGCGATTGGTTCGGAATCGAATTTATGACCTTCTCTGGACAACGCCTTCCTGTGTCATATGTCCATAAGGAAGGCGACTGCATGACACCGAGGGTGATGTATTTAATATCGTGTCAGCAGTGCAAGGAGGAATATATTGGGGGAAACGGGGAGGCCTCTGTGTATTCACATCAAAGAACACCTGGATGGCATGCGGAAGTCCAAAGTTGCCTCTCCTCTGGGAGAGCACAGGGTACGGTATCACGGGGACAAATGTTTTGAGGTGGCAGTCGCGATACTATCACGTGAACCGGATATTGCAGCGCGTCGAACGTTGGAGGCTTTTGTATCACATCCAAGACCCCCAAGATCAACAGGAGGGAAGTGTGTAGCGGTCACTGCAGAGCTCGCACCCTTTGTGGACCTCTGTTTGTTTTGACCTACGCGGTCAATTCATCGCGGGGTCCTGGCGGTGAGGTCGGGGGCTTATAGAGTGCATAATAAAAGTATGTGGACACCTCAAATTTTTGTCCCGCAAAACTGATTTTGAATTTTGCGGGACAGAACCTTTATTGTTGCATTCCTCATAAGCGAAAACATAGGAACACACTACTTCTGAGCACTTTGTGAACTACTGTACAATTATTTGTTGTTTTGAAAAAGTTCTCAATAGCAAAAGTATGTGGACAGTCAACAAAAAACAAATCGTGAAAAATAGAAGTTGATTTTTCTCCAGCGTTCACTATTGCTTCGAAGATTCTGTCCGGCATGCTGTGAACAAGACTTGTCATGGTGTCTTCGTCGATTTCCTCCCATGCAGCAACTACGGCCTCCTTCAAGTCTCGCACGCTGTTGTACTGCCGACTACTCATGTTGGTTCGTCGAACCATGATCCCCCACAGGATTTAGGTTGGGTTGCAGTCACGATATAGAAAAATATGCTAAAGAGATTGTGTCCGTAGACCACAGTTCCTTATGTAAAACTTCAATAGAGATAAGGATGATGTAATGTTGGCTCTACTAAACTCAAAATTGCTCATGCTCAGGACCTGCACAAAACTTGCAACTGGAGTGATTCCATCATATCGAAATTATCGATGGGTTGGCTGTTTGATCGATTGAGATAATCGGAGAAAGATGTAATTTGAGAGGTTTGCAAATACGCTAGAGGGGACCCATGTTGATGGCGAAATCATTATCTTGCCACTAAGATGGAACAATCATACCTAGCGATTCAAGTAATCTAGCCGCTCGATTTGGAAATCGCGCGACAGCTATGAACACTCCCCACAATTTATCATCGGACCGCTGTAACAGCACGGAACCGGTAAAACGACTTAGTAGTTGCAGCTATTCAACGATTACCGGTTGATCGCAATTGCTCATCTCTAAAAACCGCGTGACTGGACCCTCGAACCGTAAATATGAACGCAGCCTTACTGGCAAATATGCCCCGAAAATTATTGTCGCGGACCGCTCTAATCGTTTAAATGTTGCAAGTTTTGAGTACGACTCAAAACGCTTATTCACCGTACCATCTGACAGCCGTTTTTGCACGGCGCCCTAGCTGCCTACGCGTAGGAGGTGGACCTCAAGCAGGCCATGTAGCTCTGACAGCGGTTGTGTCTAGTCTATGAAACCGCTCCGTATCCGCGAGACATACGCATATAGTATGGCGAGGTCTTATGCCGTGGATCGTAATACTTTCACGTCGCTCTACTCTTAATCGAGCAGATTCTTCCTGTGTAGAGTAGGCTGGTGAATATGGTTTCATCAGTATTTCGTTAATCGTTTCGGGACTCAGCACAAGCGGCTTGCCTGCATTGTGTATGCAGGGGGCGGCTGTGGGTATGATCTATCAGAAGGTCTCATTGATACTTGCCTGATCGTTTCGGGATTATTCGGCTCGATTGCACTGTAAATCACCACCATAAACAAACTGCTGCTGTTGTCTTCGTCCGAAATGGTCTTCTGAGACACAGCTCCTGCTATGTATGGCGGAGGTGGTCCAGGCGGCTCCAATGCTCACCGACGCCATTGCACCAGGAAATCATAGACTTGAAAGTTCTTCGCCAGGCATCCTCAATTGCCGAATAAATATGGGACAATTCTGCGGTTGGAGACCTACCAAACATCGGTCGAAACGAATGAATCGATATATTCGCACCAAAAATGAACATCATTTCCAATGGTATTAAAGGTATTGCACAGAAACAGTGAGGAAAAGATATCAGTAAGATTGGAAAAGAAGGGAAACTGGCTGTGGAGGCGGTAAGCACCACAGCCGACCTCACTCGGCGGACCACAGTGCCGAACGGCGGGCTGGGAACCACCAGCGAAAAAACGCCAACAAGTAACTGCAAAGGACCTGCTGGACCATGGCCCTTTAATTTCTTCGTATGCTCGTGAGACATACTGAAAATATTATTGGTTCATATAAATAATATTCCATAGTAGTCAGCTTTTCTGTTCCTTCTCCTGAATGCGCTGAACATCAAAAAATTACAAACAACCGAGGAAAATCCTCCAATTCTTTACCAAATTCGGCTATGAAAGGGAACAGAAGCTATCCGAATTCTCTGGCAAGACAAAGTAATTAAACTCTATTCCGCAATAGTTCACTGAAATAAGAGGTTAGAAATGGAGGACAATGGTTGCCGCATCGTCGAGGTGGCTCCTTTTATAGCACGTCGTGGGTGGTCGATATGGCGGGCCGGGCGGGAAGATCCCGACGGTGATCACACCGAACTCTTTGATCAAATTCCTGGCTCTTCTAAAATCAAATTAAATTAGAGTTATCTCTATACATGGAACTGTTGTGAAATCGAGGAAGGCAGACTATAGAGGACAGCGGCCGCCAAGGGATCGAAACATTCAAAAAACATGTGGCGAGCCAGGAAACAGGACTTTTTGAGAAGCTGGAATGTGCAAAGTCACAACAACCACAGAACGCCATGCGGACGGGAAAGTGCAGAGAAAAACAGAAGATTGACGCGTTCAAAGGTTGAGTTCGACTTGTCCGTAAACCCCCGACCGGCGCACGTCATAACAGCCTCGTCATCTAATTTCTCATAGCGAGAGAAATTTCGATTGGCAATAGCCCCTTAACCCGGAGGAAGCTGTGGGCCAAGGAGACGGACAACATTGAGTCACCTGACTGCCTGAATGTAGATTGCCGCAGCACCAATCGTTCGCGTTCTGTTGGAGAGAGAGAACCACTTTCTCCTCCAGTGTCAGCCTTACCAGAGGACTGAAGGGCACTGTAGCAAAAAAAAATGCCATGTTCCTGATCAGGCAGTGTTTGTGACTACCAGAGACTTTCTAGTAGTGCTCCCATGCAAAATTCAACAGAGAAATAGATACTTATTCCCTTTTGAAATACACGTAGTTTTTTTCGAACCAAACTTTCAGGTAGATTTGCCGAAAATGTAGCTTTAACGATCTCCTATAACACCTGAACGCGAACATAGCATTCGCTTGGACGGGAGCTCCCTGTTACCTGCGCAACAGCTCTGACGCCGAAATATTCCCGCGAGAGAATTCGCTGAAAATTCTCATTGTGCATGCGCTGCGGGAGCTGGCGCATGGCAATGTGGCGTTGGCTCCTGGGGTGCTGACATCGGACAATTTCGGGTTGTGCTAGCGACCGGCCTATGCGGTGGTTCAGCGGTTAACCGGTCGCAGTCTTACTTCTAGTAGGCCTTCCAAAGGGAAAGGAAAGAAGGACTAACATTTCAAGGGGATGCACTTTCCACAAAACTTCTTCAAAGGAAAATGCCGCGGATGCGAGCCGTATGACAATACAATAATAGCAACAAACGAAAAAATTGAAAAGAAAAGAAATTGAAAAGAAATTCTTGTGAGTTTTCCTCGCTTATAACCGTTAGACTAAGAATAAGAGGGGGCAAAGGCTCAAAAAAACCAGACCGAAATAAATCGATCAATCGGAGAACATGAAAGAAGAGAAGAAGAAAGGAGGCGGTTCCACATACGATGCTCGATGTGCCGGGAGAAAACGGCTGCCTGCCGTGCTCGCTAGAGCTGGAATGAACCGGTCCGATTGATTGCGGAAGAAAGGATGCGGGATTTCCCGCGCGTTTTGCTTTTGGCGCGGGTAGCTGTAGCGGCGTCTGTGGAACGGTTGATCTATGACCAACCGCTTGATGGCGCACTACTGTGCAGTAACTTAATTTCATCACCCCTAGCCGACCTACTGGCAAATCGTGTGGTAAACCACTGCCACCCTGGTGACAGAGCATCCGTACCTTGTGCTGGCTATGCATCACCGATCCGATCGGTGCTACTCCTTGACCTGAGCGAACCTTCCAGCACTTCCATCACTTTTATGTGATGTCATGGTGCAATAAGTTGCTCCACTTGTTATGCAGGAGAGCGTCCCTTGAACTCTATTTTACAGTGAGAAACTGAACCATTCCTATCTTTCCCGACTAGATTTATTGTCAGTGAACACCACTCCCAATTTCGATTCCTGCAGTAATGAATCTCACTATTCCAGCCTCATAACTAGCTGGCAATCATTCTCTTGATAAGCCTTTACCAGCAAACAGGTATGAGAAGGTGCGTTTGTACGAATTTCCGCTCGTTATTATCATGACCATATATGGTGCTCATCATTGCAGACCGGTGGGGCGGGTGAGCCGCGCCGCGTGTGACTCGGCTGTGACGCGACTGTCATCGCTGCCGCGTCACAGCCGAGACACACGCAGCGCGGCTCACCCGCCCCACCGGTCTGTAATGATGAGGACTGTAAGTTCTTTTATCTTATCACCTCCTCTCCCATTCGGAATTAGTAGCTAGTAGCAGTGGGGGTAGGCATGGGCTTAAGGGGCACTCATAGGCCTAAGGCAGCATTCAGATTTCGCGAAGGGGCGCTTCAGTCGCGCGCTCAAGCGTAAGATCGCGCCCGTGTGCGGGTGTGTCGATGGTTACAAGACATCTGTCAACCGGACGCTCTCTCGCTGCGAGGAATCAGGATGTTTTCTCAATGCATCATTCGTTCGAGCATTTAGAAGAAGAAAAATAAAGAAAAGGGAAGAGAGAAGGAAGGAAAAGAAAAAGGAAGGAGGAAGGAAAAAGGAAGCAGTAGGAAGGCTCCACGGACGACAGATGTCCTGAGACCGTGTGTCGATTCTATCGCGCACCAATGCAAAAATCGGCTGGACGGCTGCTAATTCACAGCTATTTTCGCTTTTTCTCTTTCTTTCCCCTCTCATTAGCTACCGCTTGTTTTTTTAATCTTCCTGCCACTATTTTTTTTCTAATGTTTGTCGATATTATGCTTACTTACCTTTCATTATGCTTATTTACCTTCGCCATATCGAAATTTTCAGACCCACTGAAAATTTTCGGATGGGCGGCCATGTTGAGTGTGCGCACCTTCTCTATTCCTGAGGGTTTTTTAGATCTCGTGTGGGTTTGGTTATTTTTCGTTCTTAACAATCATATTGTGTTTAGCTTGGCCGGCAAATCAGCAGTTCAGCAAAAGCATTTACAGCACCTCAAAAACCTTCAAAGATAAGCAAAGCTACGATAAATTTGGAAACCCACCTCAGATATAGGTGAAGTGCGCGCGCTCAACGCGGCTGTCCACCTGAAAATTTTTAGTGTGTTAGGGTTGGAAAAGCACAATAATGGACAAGCATCAAGAACAGAATGAAAAAATATAGTGTCAGAAAGATGAAAAATAAGCTAGAAGCTAAAGAGAGGAGAAAGAAGGAAAAAAATAAGCAAATATGGCTGTGAATTAGCATCCTTCCAATTTACGCATTGGGGCGCGTTTTAATCACTCGCGCTACACAGTCGCACGCTCAAGCGATCGACCTATTGTATAAGGGGCGGTCGACCGCGCGACCGAGAGCCGCCGTCGCGAACTCTGGACGCTGCCTGATGGTCAGCTTCCACTGGAAGGCTAGCAATTTTTCACTCTGTTGAATGTAGCACAGCCTCCAAATCACCTACTGGATCGTATGAGACATTTGAGAGATATTAGTCTTAGTCTGTTGCGGAACGTGCCTCTGGGAACACCACTCATGTATTCGAACGCGGTTCCAATTGGTACAGCAGGCTACTAAAGAAAAGGATGTCGTGTAGCGCAAGTTGAGCCCATTGCCCTCGCGCACTCCCTCCCTACTAAATCCAGAATCGACACCAATTGAGCCAGCAATACCTTAACACTTCTGAGAATAATTGGAAAAAATAACTGACCTATACATATCAGCATCCATGATCGACTTTCAATGAATTTTGACATCGTTTGAGGTCCTTCTAATTGGATGTGAAAACCACCGCCAAGATGTTACAAGGTTATTTGGCTAACGTTTCGGCCTTGTCGCCTCCGTCGGAGCCTGGAAAATCAAAGATTAGGTGACCTACCGCCCAATGCCATTTCAGACTTAAGGACAGCTCACCCAAAGGCATTATCTTTGAATTTCCAGGCTCCGACGAAGGCGACAAGGCCGAAACGTTAGCAAAATAAACTTATACCGTCCTTTATTTGGCAGTACTACGTTGTACCAAAACGGATTGATAAATGCCGAGTGCTCCTTCATCATTCTTAGAGCCACTGTAAGCCACAGTGTCATAGGTTGGAGGGGTGGGTGGGAGGCGTGAAATGGGGAACTCTTTCACGAACCACTCCATTGATGGTAGCCACTAGAAAACGGGTCGAAATATCGTGTCGTTTAAAATACCCGCTGATTTCATTCCAGTCCATCGTGTGAAAAGTTGCCTTTCTATCTTCTACGACTTCTACTTTCGCCCGGAGCAAGCACAAGTGTGGACGTAAAAACTTCTTACTAAATACAGCCACTGGGGGCTTCCGTTGTTTGACAGGTTGATGACATTATGAGCCACTCTGGTCCATAACAGAGTGGCCACGTGGGACAATATGAGCCAGCGGTGGCTTAAAACATTCTCCACCACCTTTCGGGTTATTGCCGGCAGTCTCAATGGATCTTTTTCTTGCTTTCGAATAACCTGTGAAAGATGAATGCTCCAACAGGGATGAGCAAGAAAAAATGTGCTGTCTCCATGAAATCTTTTAAATCAAAAATCGAAATTTTTCAACTAGCTAGTGCCGCGGCAGAAACCTCCAAAATAGTTCTTTCTGGATGAAACCTTAGCTGCAGGGACTGCGCGTGGCTTTGATCATGATTGTGAGAACTTATTTGTCGTTGGCGCCATGTGGGACCAGATCTTATTTGTCTTTGGCGCCATAGCGCCATTAAGCACCATTTCGGTGCTAGCAGTCCTTCTAACACCTAATTCGGTTGCCACTTTGGCTGCAGCAATCTTTTTGGCACCGAACTGGACACAAACTTGAACACCTGGGCTGTGACAAGCGGGAAATTCCACAAAAACCTTAGAAATAGAAATTATAGCACAGATTTTGTAAAACACTATCGCGCTAAAAAACAAGAAGCTAACTTCAGTATTACCGCCACGGTGCCGTTATCCCGCCCAATTGATTTCCGCAGCGGACCTACATATAACACCGCACTTTACGCCAGTACCACTATGAGAATTGTGCTGAAATACATGCATGTAATGCTTGTTCAAGGATGGACGGCAACTTCGTGCACATTCAGTTGAGCTTTCTTTCATCTCGACATAGAGGTTCTACATTTTGGGCATATGCGCAGTGTTACGTACATTTAGCTTACTACACTTACAAGGCTTATTTCTATCGTTTCGTACATTTAACTACACTCTAGTTCGCTGCGGACCGTTGGGCATGTCAGGCGGTATGGTGTGCCACCCCGTCAAAGCTGTTCTCTGCCTTCTTGTTGAAACGCGCATGCGACAAAAAGTGGTAGAAAACGAGTAATAAGAACGATGTGATACAGTCATACCATTGCTGGTGGAGAACGGGTTTGGCACCGTGCCGGACTCATGCCGCCTGACACGCCCGACCGTCGCAGCGAAGTACAGTATATTTGCAACTGGAGAATAATTACATGAATACAATGAGCCGAATTATCTTCAACTTTGTCCCAATTCAGCTATTACTAACTCAGAAAGTCAAAGGAATTTTTTAGGTGAAACTTTGCCCATGAGGGTAATTCGATATCTTGATAACGAGTACGACATACTTTTTTGACGATAGCGCCACTGGGCGCCCGTCTGGCGCAACCACTTTTCTCCCAAAAACCGATGTAAACTTGCACAGTGGAGTTATTCGGTACCTTAGTCACGAATATGATATTCACTTTTAGCCCTGGCGCCAACTTTTTCGACATTTAGCGCTTTTCTAAGGTTGAGCCTGGCACCTTCGGGCTGATCGGATGTGGTATTCGTGTCAAGAAGGTCAAACTATCCTCGAGGAGAAGTTTAGCGAATTCGGTGATTAGAGCTCTTGGCATGGACGCCTGTGATGCAGGCGCCAGACAGCTTCGGGCCAAGCGAATGTAATATTCGTGTTCAGGAGGTCGAACTACTCCTAGAACTGAGTTTTCAACCAAATCTGCCACCTTAGAGAAAAGTTGGTCAAAAATGTCTTAGGAAGACTGGGATAGTGACAGTTAAGTACTGTCTTAACTGTCCCCAGACAGGAATTTCTTCTACATGTTCTTTCCCAACTTACTGCATGAAATTTCACTGCACGCCTAATGAATGGAAAAGCGAAAAACACCGTCATCACATCCCCTAGACACAAAAAAAATTTGACTTGACTACTGAAATGACATTTTCGTAGCGATACCATTTGGCGGCAGTTTAGAGCAATTAGCTCAGTCCTAGACATAGTATTAAGCAATGGTCCTTTTATCAAGAATCTATGTGTTTGTTCGCCGTTTGCAGGCTCTGACCACAACGTAGTTGCCTTTGAGTTCCCTTATTTTCCTTCCGGAACAAAGACAAATCCCTCTCCCAAACTTATGAAAACGAATCTTGTTGGGCTTTCGGAATACTATTGTAATACGATTGGTGGAAGTGGCATTGAGGGATAGCTTGTTGTGGACGATCTTTATAAGAAGATTTTTTGCGTATTCTTTTGCTGATTTGCCGAATACGCTCTTTTGACTTTGTATCCGGAATGAAATATCAAGCACATTAACGAACTTGGAATGGCTCAAAAAGTTCGATTTTTTGGGCATGTTGAAGAACTTCTCCGTTATCTGTTTTCCATCAAACGCATACTGTAAAGAACTTGATCACCATTTAAAGAGATTCTAGCAACAAAGAGAAAGCGAAAACTATTGTCTAATAATCCGGAAAGGAATGTTTTTTTACTTTGATAACAAACAAAATGAAACCGCAGACATAAAGCATACAGTGTCTATATCACTCTGGTTGCAAATTTTTGACTGATTCTCGAAAAGCAGAAGCATTGCGGGTTTCTTACGCTTACGTTTTTTACTAGCAAGCAACTGGCTCCAACGGTCAAGCAACGTTATCTCTCAAGCACTGCCCTTTGATGTCGTAGTTACCTCAGAGGATGTGTCGTAAATTCTAAATGCCTTCAAAACTCTTGTTCTGTGCCGTTTCGAATGGTATTACTGCAGATTATTCTACAGAAGTGTGCGTTTTCACAGCTGTATAAGCCATTTCTAATGATCCTTAAGCTTCTTTTAATGTTTTGTGAAATTCCCCTCTGCTATGGATAGGAGATCAAGTTATAACTCCATCCTAAGCACCTCAATGCCAGCACTTGTATCATCGTATCGTTCTATAGCATTACACTCCTGTGGTTTAAAGTCTGGAGACAGTGATACGTCATAGTTGACAACGTACTTCAACAAAACAGGTGATTCCCATCGAAAGCATGGATTTGTGATTTGGAGCATCCCTGTACTCTCATAGCCTGTGACTGTGTGTTTGATTGAGTATTCCATAAAATAAGTCGCAAGGCATTGAGTAATATATTTGACCTCTTTCCAAAGGCTTCCGATAAAGTGAGTCACATAAGCTTCTTCTCAAACTAGCGTCATCTTGGTATCAGTGAACCGCTTCTTGATTGGAATTCAATGCTATCTTAAGTGACCGACACATGTGTGTTAAGAGTTGGGAACGCTTTCAAAGCCGTCACTTGTGCACCAGTGGGTCCCCCAGGGGGGTGTATTGTCCGCTCTACTATTTCTGGCGTATGACTTAATGGACTTACCTACTGTTTGAAAACGCGCGTCGTAAGATTCAGATGATAAGCCTGACGACATCAAGGTCTATCGGCTTTTATGAGCTAGAGATACCACCGGTGTCTATTCCAGCTTGACGCAATCCATTCACAAAATGATGGAGTGGGACTGAGGCTTTGGGAGATCCTGTGAATTTGGGGAGAACATCGGTGGGTTCACATGGTAATGCTTCCAGCTCCATATTATTTCAATGGCTGCTCTAATAGGTTACATTATGATAGTTCGCGACCGTCGATACATATATAACTGGAGACTGATTCGATCGTCACATTAGTGACATTGTCAAAAAAGCTTTTGGGGCTATGTTCAAATCTTTAGAAATATGACTATAATGGAATGCGGCAACGCTTTTTGAACTTTACAAGGCTTATGTTTGTTCTATACTAACATATGGGTCCCAGTATGGAGCCCAATACAAAAAGATTGCAAGCTAAAGATTAGAGAAGGTAGTAGCAAGGCCTTCACGAGACATCTTGTGCAATCGCTGCGAATCCTGATCCCGCTTAACTCGAGTATTGTATGGCCACATTACAGAGAGGCGGTCCTGATAATATGGACTCAGAACACTTCTCTACAGGCGAGTTTTGC
This sequence comes from Cooperia oncophora, assembly GCA_036418165.1. Classification (NCBI taxonomy): domain Eukaryota; kingdom Metazoa; phylum Nematoda; class Chromadorea; order Rhabditida; family Trichostrongylidae; genus Cooperia; species Cooperia oncophora. Next base: position 31,571 of record MU912642.1, read on the forward strand.
CAATGACTATTTGTGTTTATGCTTCAAATTGCTGAACGGTGAATTGAAGGCTAAGACGGAGCAAGTCTGGACATTCAGGCCTTGCGAGGATGCTGTTTTAAGCTCTCTCTGCAATTGCCCTAGACTGGAGAAAAAAAATACGTTTAAGATTTCTAGTTCTCTGTTTTTCGTGGGCGAGATGGCTAGCTTCTTCCGTCTGAACTTCTAGAGGTTCGCAAATCTGCGCATTTCAGAGTGAGCTGAGGAAAGTTAATTTATTTAGTCACTTTCTTGGTATAGTAAGATTTTTGAGGAACCCTGCTTATCTGAGTCAGTCTGATGTCTCCTGATTTCATCTTTTCAGTCATTACGCCTATGTAGCACTGCGCTTCGTGCCAATACCCACAGTTCAGTCAAGCATAGATGAAAACGACGCTGATTGTATCTTTTCGTTGATTTTTCATAACTAACGGCCTTGTGTTTTTGTTTTCTGTTTGTTTTTCTTTATTTTCACTAGCCTATTTCTTTCTCTTTCATGTCTAATGCTTATTGCACAGACGTGTAATAGGTGTGAGGTTTCCAGTCTGTTTGGCCTTTACCACTAGAGCCCGAGCAACCTAATGAGCACTGTCAGTCGATTTTAAAACTGTTAGTTGAGACAAATTAGAGCTGGCGGTAAGGAAGCTGAATGTTAGGGATAGGATACCTAACATCCGAAAATTCAGTTTTCTTTCATGTTTTGTTGTGTCCAGGAGTGAGCTGTTTTTCCCAGCGTCATCCGCCGCTGAAGTTAACATGATCGAGTCAATGAGGAGTACTGCCTCATATCCCTATAAGTGATTGAAGGACTGACTCTGTTACAAACTCTCTTTCTTCTAGCCCATTTTGAACATGGACTCGATTCCCTATTTAGTTATGTATTTACCAAAGTCAGTGCTAGGTTAAGATTAATGGATCTCGCTTGATTTGTTTACAACTTAAGTGATAGTAAGGCGCACCTCGGCGTGCAATCTTCATAAAATAAATAAATAACAATGTGCACATCAAATTGCTTCGGACTGGGTAGTCATCTATGTCGCGACGAGAGAAAGCGTCAATGGAAATGTGCAAGAAATTCCCGTCCATACCTTGATTAGGGCATTATATGCAAGTATTTCAATGCTGTGCCTCGGAGTGTGTCTCATAGTGGTATAGGCGTAAACTACGGGGTTGTACTAGGTCCCAGCGGAACTACAGCGATTGGGCGCAGCCTTGGGTTAGGTACTGTGGGCGGTATACTGAATTAGCTTCTTGTCGCTCAAAAAGAGGGGTGTGATGGCAGAAGGGCGGGGCATGAGACGACATCCTATGGTCAAGGATGATTGAAATAGGCAGTCCCCCGGACGACTGACATAAACACTTTGTGAAATGTTGCAACAGAGCAAAAAAAGGCAAATCTGAGCCACCGATGGTTCATAGGACGCATACGAAAACGCATTGTCCCACGACGAGCTTTCCGCAAAGACGTGTCGATTGTCGTCAACAGTGTTAAGTGTCATTATTAACAACTACGTCTGAATTGAACGTTCTTGTAGCTGATCAAAATGAGGAACATAAGTAACGGATATAAGGCTACGCGTTAACAAGTGCCGTTGTGGGATGCGGGACGCAATTCTATTAGGTTGGCCGGAAAGTTCTCAGCGTTTTGGCGTTTCATTTAAAGGCAGCGGCTCGGTTCAATATTTAATGAGTATACGTGGTAGATAGTAACAGTGGGTAGCAAGAAAGCTATTATGAAGACAAATCAAAGAGAAAGCACGCAAATTGCTAGAAAGGAGTTTCATTACGAACAACGGTTGATACGTGCTTAGAAGATAGAGAAGGAGTGATTGCACGAGTTTCCACTTGTCTATCAGCTGTTTTCCCTTATCGACCTCTCTCACCACTCCACGTGGAGAGACGCAGAATGAACAACCGCACCATCAGGCAACCATTGGAAATGAAGGTGGCGTGGACGCCCCCCTCGGCAAGGTCGGGCCGTGCCGTCGCTTTATGGCGGGAAAAATTTGCGAACGCTGTTTCCGTCGCATTTTTGGGTTGCCGCACATGCACGTCCCACATCTCATAGGGGAGCTTCTAGATCAGAGAGGCGGAGAAAACAAATGAACGCGGACGGCTGCCTTTAAGGGATCGTAACTTTTTTAATACTCATCGGATTATAATCGAAACAGGCACATCGAATAAGCCACTTTCCCCAATGTGACAGCAGTCGAGAAATCCCATCAAGTGGAAAAACTGGGTGGTCGAAATTCAAGAAACCCGCCTGGGGCTTTTTTGCCTGGTCCGGATTGATGAAGTATTTTCCAGCAAGGGAGGCTCTGAAAATGTTGAAAGTCGGTTGGGATAGGACTGAAGAATATGGAGGTTTGAGGTAGAACTTCAACGCCAATTCGTTCAATTTATGGATAGTTATTTGTGAAACGTGTGGGCGGGCGTTGTCATGCAAAGGAATCGGACGCTTTCTTTTGATAAGTGTTTGCTGCAGCTGCGTTGCAATTTTCGGTTAGATTTCGTCGATTCCATCCAAAGTAGACTCTGCTGTGATGGTTTGCCTGGTGATAAAAGTTACAGTGTATCACACCAGCCGATGACCACCAAGACGTGACCACAATCTTTTTTCTCGTGAGGGTTCGGCTTTGAAAATTACTCGGTGGTTCGTAAATCGAAACCATTGTCCGGAACGTCTCCTGTTATCAATACATGACTCATTTTTCAATCACAAGGTGACTATTGGCAGAAAACAGGACGTTTCTGCTGCGCAAAAGCAATGCAGAAGGAACCTCGAGACGTGCCGATTCCTGCCGGTCACTCCGATTGTGGGGCACCCAATTGTCGAGTTTTTTCACTTTCCCAATGCGTTCCAGACCATCTGCAACAGTGGATTTGCCAACGCCTAGCTCTTCTGCTATCTCTCGAACTGTTTGGGATGGGTCAGCGTCCAAAATCCCCCTAAAATCCTTGTCAGATATTCCTTAGGTCGACCGCTATGAGGTTCATCTTCAAGGGTGAAATCTCTAGAAAGAAATTTATTGAGCCATTGCCGCACAGTGCTTTCTCTAGCACTATTGGGCCCCCACACCTGGTTAATTTGTTGAGCTGTTTCGATTGCGGATTGCCCCAATTTATAGTCGAAGAAAAAAATTGTCCGAAGTGCTCTTTTCACATGCTTGAAAAAATCTTTTATCGAACAATGGTGAAAAGGCAATTATACCATCAGATAGCGCAAGAAATTCTCTAGAGGATGTGCTACTGAAAAGCAAGGCAGAATGAGTTTTTAATCAGCAGTGAATGTACAAAAAAATAGGTGCACAAAACGCTGAGAACTTTCCGGACAACCTAATACTTACATTCAGGTGGCGATGCGATGTGGCTTATACAAAGACTTGCGGTGGCCAGCCGAATTACAAGTTAGTGTTTCATCCTCGCAGACAAATCTGGTCCCAGTTTGTCGTACCCGGAGGATAGAAGGCTCAGTTAGTCTGGGCAACAGTCAACCCGGACTTTGAACCGGCGCCGCGCGAGTGGTAAGAGTGCCACCTGTCACTGCACCACCTCCGCGCCAATGGGAATATCTGGAGGAAATGAGTCGAAAGATTGCCAAGAAAGTGATCTCCCCATGAACCTGCAAATCATTCATCGCTTCTTCTCCATCGCAATTTGTTTTCTTTACATGGCCCGCTATAGCCCAGGATGAATTCATTGACAGCAGCGAAATATTGCCATGCGGACACAAGCTGTGCATTCAGCGGCTTGCGCAAGCCGTCTTGCTTTGTTCCGGGTCATATTTTGCTGCGTTTATGTACACAGGAAGATGTTATTAGTACATATGACATGCACTAAGGTCACATATCCGGCTATTTCTTCGCGCGCACATAGATTATATACCTACAATGTGAATTTGGAGTGACATAAGTACTTTGTATTTGTATTATCATTCATTTACCATTATTGAAACTTGTTCTCAATGCATAAAACTGCGGTACCGCTTCTACATATCAAGCTTTTTAATTGGTTATTTCAAGGAAGTAGTCTAGTTTCCGTTTAGCTCGTGCTCTTAGGCGGAAACTAGACAACCGTGGTATCCTCCCGTGCTCATCAGTGAGGAAGGGTAGGAGCAACAAGTTTGACAGTGGCGAAGTTAATTTATTTGGAAGAAAGAATTTTTTTATTCTTTGAAAACGTTTCGAAGATATAGTTTGTATTTAGTTTTTGCGAAACCTACTTCTATGTGGTGTGGGTGGGCAAATATGTTTAATCGGAACTTTTTTCAACAAAACAATGTTATTATTACCTGTCGTTTCCTTCTTCATGTCCTGCAGTGTCATGTACAACTCCAACTTGCCTACGCAAGGCCTTTTTGTCTTTACTTTTCACTGGAGATATCATCTCCCGAGAAACCTTCTCGCACCGTGAAAGCTTCCGCCAAAGCGCCTCTAGATTGTTGCTTTGATGGCACTTTACAGACTCATCTAATGGTAAGAAGGAGTCGGGCTCTACTGAAGAGCTTTCCCAGATGGGGGATGTTCATTGCACATGTGATAGTTTGAATGTTGGAAAATTTTCATCTATTGGTTTGATTTCTTACCTACGCAGACACCGTTAGTGTTAGTTTCAAAGGCATGAGGCACGATAATTTACTTGGTGTAGAATGCTAGCAGGGTGCTACCTAGGGGGAAAAATGGCAAAGAACGAATTAGACGGTCAAAAACCAAAAGCCAAGAAAAGCCTTGTTTTTGATTGTCAAGAAGCAAATTCGGACAAGTTCCCCGTTGGCAACTTGCCAATAGCCGCTACGGCAGATATGGTTGTACTCATACATCATGCAGTACCGCGGCCGATTCATGACCCTCCCTTCGCATCACGTTTTGCTTCTCAAATGAAGCCATACAAGCTTCAGGCAGGCTCGTCCGTTTGTGGGCAGGAGGGTGGGGTGGGCATCCAGACTGATATGTTGCAGGGCCTTACAAGGGGTCTTCTCTTGGGAAAGGCGCCACGCAGCGCCTGCTCAGGGGCGCGGAATTCCGTGCTGCCAGGCCTATTAATCCTGCTCTTCCTAGGAATTTATCGTGACAACCGTCTTCAAACGCCCTTCTTAGTGAGCTCTCCTTTATACGAGGCAGTGAACCTAGAACGCTCGCGATCGAAACACTTTATAGAAATGTAGAACATTTGTATTTCTGTTCAGTTCGACACTTCCCAGTGACACAGCCACCGCCGCAAAACATCCAAGGACCCGACCAACTGTTAGAAACAGTACTGTCGCAAGTTTGTTGAGTAGAAAGACGCAAGGGTTTTATACATGGTACGAGAAAAATAAACAATAAAAAAATTCCCTCCAACCAGTTCGACTCCACTCCTGTACAGCAACCGAATTTGAACTTCCTGGTGAATTTGGTTTGATTCTATTCAGTGATGTACCCCACTCGTCGCACACATGAACTCTACCACAACGGAATTCAACCACACACCATCAAATATTAGGATGGAAAAAAAGTCCTGCAATACTTTGAACAGAGTGTTCTAGAAAGAAAACCAAAATGTGTTTTGAATTACTTCGCCCCTGATCAGCAGTTCTCTGAGTCCTCGCGGAGGGTATACTATGTGGGAGCCTTTAAAGTTCAAAAGCCACCCCCGTTTAAGATCAAGGTGATCCTTGATCGATTCTACATATATTATGAGTTCATGTAAGGGCCAATCTACCAAGGACGGGAGCCAGGAACTGCGTTGCCTTTAGGAAGGATGTAGCTTCACATGCCACAGTGCCCCACTGTTATCGGCGCTGAAGTTATTTTATGTGAAGGGTCGAATGTATAGGTCAGCCATCAGGAAAAAATGACGGTCAGTTACTTGACATCCTTGAAATCCAGGAAAGCATCACCAGTATTTCGGAACATCTCCGTGCTGCACCTATGTGGCAGCTGCCATGCTTCTCTCCAATCCGGGCACATTATTCGTTATCGGAAACATTTTCTGTGGAGGATGCCATAGGAGTTGCACCAGTCTGACGAAGCGCACCGAATAGTCGTGAGTGGAATTTCTCCCTTAAGTACACATTGGAAAAACTGTGGTAACGAGATCTGGGTTCCTTGCGTTAACAATGCACATAACCTTCAAAGGATCTTTTACTCAGCCAAGGGGGGGGGGGGGGTCGAAGTTGGTTTGAAAAAATTTTCTGATGGTTGGTTTTTCGTTTTACGGACGGAG
>MU912643.1:16279-27132 GCA_036418165.1 Cooperia oncophora
GAGTCAAAAACTTGAAGGGCAACAGCAATTTCGATGAAGTTTAGACCTCTTATTGATAAAGAGAAAGAATTCTCGGAACATTTCCCATCTCAAAATAAAACCTAGGTTTGCTAGCATTCAGGAATCCACATCCCTGCGTAATATCTAACCTTCTTTCTGAGCTCTTCCACTTGTTGTATTACACCCTCATCGGCTTTCTTTCGAGCTTCGACGAGCTGTTGGCGTAGCGTCATCATGTCCTAGAGAAACATCCCATTGGAATAAACAGAATCACTTTAAAATCATGGGAAACGAAAAACGAAGCAACTTACACGTTCCATGTGCTGCCGAACAGCATCAAGCTCATCTCTTTCCTCAAGTAACGCTGCTTTCTCTTCCTCAAGTTGACGAGCGCGATTGATTTGGGCAAGTTTAGCTCTGGTCTCCTCCTGTAATCACAGATGAAAAGCTGCATTCTCTGAAAGTCGTTCAGTGCATTACATTCCAAGACAGTTGAATGACGTGCGCCACCCCTCATAGCAATCGAATGTCTGTCTCACGACAGCAGGACGTCAGATAATAACTGATAGGTGCTAAATGACTCGTCAGTGAAGAAACCAAAAACTATCACGCTCAGTAGAGTCCTCTTCACTTCAGCTGATTTTGAGCAATGCATGCGAAGAAGAAACACTGAGTGCTCGAGGGAGAGGCCAGACGATCAAAGGCAAGATAGAACGAAGACTAACGAGATCCACTTTCCCTAGGTGGCACTATTAGTGGCCATCTTACAACACAAGAAGCAAGAAGCCTAAGTCATCACAGGTCCTTGGCGCTCCAGCCATCCCGTTTCACGTCCACCAGGGAGAACAACTTGTCCCAATCACTAAACTGCAGTATTTTTCTGATCAACAGGAGACATCCTAGTTTAGAGCGAGGACCACTGAAGTCGCTAGCGGCTTAGGGTAGGTCGTCAATAAGCAAAAAACCACTAGCTTAGTGATCCGGACGAGTTATCCTACTTCGAATGCGCGACACAACGATGACTGCACCATAAGACCTTCTCAGTGGCGAAAATGGCACAATCTCTGGCGGTTACTGACCTGTATAACTTGTTGATGGAAGCGGCTGTACCGCTAAGACAACCGCGAATCTTGAGCAGACGCCACTAGAGAGAATCTGTGCCCTCTAAGGGCTCAGGGGATCACCAACGAAGAAAAGAAATGGTCACGTAAGCTTTAGCGAATTTAAGGGCTCCGTGTAATCCACAAAATGTCACAGGAACTTCCTTTCCCAAGAATGAGCGGTAACAAATCAAACAGATAATCGAAATCCCCCACCTGGACTTGATCAGAGACTTCATGTAACTGCTCTTCCAGGGCCGCAATTTTCCTATTCAAGTTCGACACCATCTGCTCTTCATCTTCACGAGTACGACAGAGCTGTTCTAATTCCTCGCGAGCCTTAAGGTATAGAAATAGCATAATTCTGAAGTAAGAAAAAACACAGTTTAAAAAATTCCCTTGAGACCAACCTTATCGAGCTGCTCAAGCGCTTGCATACGGTGTTCATCACATTCAGCGAGCTGGGACTGAAGATCCATTACTTGCGACTCGTGATGCTTTCGGCGCTTGTCCGCTTCCGCCTTTTGAGCTTGGACTGTGGCCAACTCTTGAGCCAGCTCAGCCTGAATTATTCGCGCATAATGGATTTTATCCCTAACAATCTATTCTCCTTCCTGTAGCCCATTTTCCAGAGTAACAAGAAAAGTTACAATCGTTTTCCTTTTGACGCTATGGTGTCAGATAAGGCGGAGGCGAAGTTTGACGCGACCCCAGCTTGTTTTCCAACGACTTCTGAAGCGGGAAAGCGACAACAAATGGTGGGAAACAAGCTGGCTCTGCGCCAAACCCATCCCCTCTCTGACACGCCCCAGCGTCCACAACGAAAGGACTATTTGTATAATGAAAAATCAAAGAAATCTCACTCTCTCATTATCCAACTGGTGCCTGAACTTCTCCTGTTGAGAACACATCTTCTTCTGCTGCTCGACTTTCTCATGAAGCTCTTCAACTTGACGATTGTACTTCTGCTTTTGTTCTTCAAGTTTGTTCTCTAGGGCGTGAGTAGCAGATTCCAAAGCTTTCTGAACCCATTACCATTAAGAGATATAGGCAGGCAAAATGATGCTTATATTCACGAATCCAGTTGTTGTCGTGTTTGCAGTGAACGACAACAATTATGATTGGTGGCATTAGGCAACCAACCAATCACAAATCTTTGCAGCACAAACGTCTGTTTTCCATACGATCACATAAACCGTAACCAGGCGGTATTAAGCCACACCTTAAGATCTCGAACTTCATCCTCCTTTCTTCGCATGATATCTTGAAGAACGCTCGTCTCATCAACCTTGTCTAGCATGTCACCTTTTACTTTTTCAAGCTGAGCGACTACCTCTCTGAAAGAAGCGGTCATTTATCTTTGTTCCTTCACATTAATTACTGAACCTGGTATGTGACAAGACAATCGTAATTCACCGCACCGGTCCAGTCGGCAGGATAAGATTTTGCAAATAAAAAACGCGCGCGCGACGAAGCGCTAAATAGCGAATGTCTTGACCTTTCCCTGACCGAACCTACCTGCGAGCCGTCTCAGCCTTATTACGAGCAGCTCGTTCAGTCTCAATGTCTTCACGAAGCTCGTCTATTATTGTCTGCATGTCACGGATCTGTTTTTGAAGGAGCGCTATATTCGCAGCCTCTTCATCGGACCTAAAGTAGCATGGACACTCTTAGAAGTCGTAGTCCATCCTTAAGGTAATTTGAACAGTACGCTGTACTGAAGAAGCACTCACCTAGTCAATACTTGAGACAATTCCTCTTCCCTCTTGATCAGCTGCCCGTTCAGTTCCTCCAGTTTGTTACGTTTCTCTTCAAGCAATTCACGGGTGTCCTCGAGTTCAGTGATCAGTTTTCGTTTCTGTTGTTCCACTTCAGCCTTGAGTTGACGCTCTCGAAGCAGTTCCTGTTCAAGCTCTTGAACATGTCCTTCGACCTTAACAACAATAACAAAGTACTTGAGTATGAGTAGCATTCTTGTGGCAACTTTCGAAGCGGGAATTGCGGCGTCAGCAGTTATCATAGTATAAAAAATTGAGTATTACGCTGTGGCTATAACACAAAGCATTACAGCAAACGGAGAGTAGAGGAAGTAAAAAAAATTCTCTACCTTTCCACGTTGCCTAGCTACTTGTTTTACTCGTTCTTCTTCCTCGCTAAGCTGCACATTGAGCTGATTCATCTTATCCTCTAGCATACGTTTCTCTTTGAGCAGTTTATCATGAGCATCCTAAAATCAAATGAATCAGCAATAATTCAGCGAAAATTTCATATAGCTGACTCAACCGAAATAAATCACTTACCGTAATATCAACCAGTTTCGTTTCGACGTTCTTGACTCGCTGATCGACGTTGGCCTTGTCAAGTTGGAGCTTCTGGCGAGCCTGCTCTTCCTGTTCAAGTTGTTCTTCGAGGTCGCGAACTGTCTCCTTGAATGTAATGGTTCGATTTCAGAAAATTATTAGGAATGGATAAAAACTAATCAATCAGTACATACTATCAAAGAGTAGGACCTCGAATCTCAGTGAGCTGGTCATTTCGCGAGGCAGCGTTCAGACTTCTCGACGACACCCGACGACGCGCTACGGACTACCATTGCAATTGCGTTTCAGTGGTATTGACGGGAACGCAGGTACGAACGGGTACCCATCGGCGCTGATCGCTAGAGTTTCAAGAGAGTATAGGGTAACGGGAGGGTAGGCGTTGCCTTAACAGTCTGGTACCCTCCTATACTTCCACACTCTCACTAAGCCCTAGCGGACGGCGCCGAACGATAAGTGGTAGTCGCAGCTCGTCATCGCGAAGTCTGAACGCTGGAGACCGGAGGACAAGTCTACTAGTTGGGTGGTAATCTGCAGGACCAGATCAATGTCTTTGCTATATAACTTAGGTGAAATAACAGATCACTATTCCAAGCTAGACGAAAATATTCAGCATCGAAATATTGCAGGATAAATAATTTCTGGAACCATTCAAGACTTTTGTATCTTTTGGATTTCTTTGAAGCACCCTTTGCTGAACATTGATATACCAGGGACTCACAATCAATAAACGTGTAGCTTTTTTATGATAATCACTAAACTTACAACAAGCTTCTTTTTCTCCTGTCCCATCTTCTCCGTTCGTTGTTCTTCCTCAACAAGACGGTCACGCATTTCATTGACCATCTCTTCGAGTTCATTCTTCTACAAATACTTGCAGTAGTTTATAAAATCGGTCATTGGGTCCTGTAGAGAATGTCAAGTAGTTCCGCAGGACCGCACCTTGAGCTGAAGCCGATTCTTAACTTCTTCCAGTTCTGCGTTGTTGTCAGTCTCCTGTTGTAACTGGTCTTGCAGGACATTCCTTTCTGCCATCACCTAACAAAATTGCGAATCACTTGAAGGTAACTGAACCAGAAAGCTAGCACAAAAATAGTTCTGGCGGTAATTACAGTACTACCTACGCTGAGTTACAACTGATACATTTACAGTTGAGGAAAATACTGCCTCTCCGGGCCTGTAAGAACTGAAGAGGTACTGTACTGAACGTACCTGATCAATCTTTGACATGCTGTCACGGTATTCCGCTTCGACGGTCTCCAGCTTCTCACGAATAGCACGGAGTTCGTCTTCCTTGGCAGAAATGGCCGCTTCTTGATTTGTTACTTGTAAGAGCGGTTTCACCTGAAAGAGTGAGAATGCTGAAGATCGTTTAAGTTGTACAAGAGTAGAATCATACCTTAGTGAACAAACGCCACCATTGCCAGTTTCTCAACTTCATCCAAGCCAGTCCATTACGTTGCAGGACACGGATAGCACTGGACTGTTGCATCTGGAAGATCAAAGAAACTTACTCTTCTATGAAAACCAACTACTTCGATGTTGCAGTTTAACGAACCCTCTTCACGTAAAGGCGTCTGGCAAGGAACGCACGGCACTGAGCTTGGAATTGAATTATGAGATCCGTCAACTTCAAATCTCTGAACACGGACGGATACAGAATAGTGAAAAGAGGAACAACGCAAAACTAATGAGGAAAAATCACCTCTCTTCTTCAAGATGAGCAAGTACGCCAGTTCGGAAGAACACCTTCGACTGACCGATTCGATAAAGGTTTGCATCTACTTCTAGGTATTCTATCATCTTCCTGAAAACATGAAATTGAGGGAGGATCATTGTGAAAATGAGGTAAGATGCCACTCACTTCACAGCTTCTTTTCCATCCATAAAGCCACGAGGTATCACATTTGGTGTAAGAATCTCGTATCGATGACGGAACTCTTGGAATGGCACTCTATTGGGGAAACCTTGTCTGCAGATACGGATACCTTCCAGTACACCATTACATCGCAGTTGTTCAAGCACAAGCATAGAATTGATCTTGCCAGCCTAAAAAAAGAAGAAATTCGCATAGGCAGGCTTTGGCGAAATCAAAGGCAAAAGTTGTTGGTGGCTGCGACGCAGTGGCGCTACTGTTGTCCATATCGTAGGGCGAGAAGGGGCGTTACAGCGACGGCTGCGTATTCCCATACCGACACTCCTCCCCTACACATAGGTCTCTGCCTCTCTCTTATAGCGTTACCTCCCAGTGCCAGCGTACACGATGAAGTAGAGGCTGCAAGCACGAGTACGCAGTATTCGCACCAGGACCCACTCCACTTAACGTTGCAGCGCGTCGTTTCTCGCGACTCTATCCATGTCTGCGACTCTTGACTAGCTCTCTCTCTGCGCTATGCCTGTCCAGTCAACTAGCTAATAAATGCCTCAGATGCGGACTGTATTTCACGGCATGCATTGTCATGTGGATCTTGTCACGTCTAGATATGCCTTCTTGAAGCTATGGTATGGGTAAACACAACAGTTCCCTATCCGGTGAGCGAGTACAGACAAGCAGACATGACGTGGTAGAGTTGCCTCGCCGCGGGGCGTCCCTCAACTACTTTCCACCAAAATTTGCGCTCCTGCTACCTTTGTATATCACAAAAGCTATCTCAGCTACGCACCTTCTTCTCATGATTTGGAATGATACACCTCACAAAGTGAGGGCTGGTGTTCCTTAGCGTAGTCATCAGACGTGTCAGTTGTTCTTTGTGAAGCTGCGACACCGTACGGAACATGCCTTTCTTAGCACGAGTACCAAACGCCGTTTCATTCATTTCTGCTGCACAAATGCCAGCAAACTCAGCTGAAAACAAAATCTCCGAGATACTAGGGGAATGGTACTACCTGAAAAAAAAGGTGATCACATACCGTCCTTCCAAATGCCGCACACGAATGGATCTGTCGAAGCCTGCATTAGAGCGACTACATTCTCATTGAGAGGGTCCATATTTTTCATCAACCACTGATCAGCAGAATAGTCTACTCGACCTAAAACATCGAGATTTGCAACGTTTGATAGAGTCGCTATCAGCGCAGATGGCGCCAAGTTCAAAAAAGGCATGATCGCATCCACGCGCTTCCTTCTAATCGATCCGCCACGTTTCTCCGCGTATTTGCCAAAAGTGCAGAGGAAAAAAAATCACTAACCAGCGTAATGTACCACAGCAAAATCACTCTTCGCACGCATATCCGGCACGATGAATTTCGGATGCTTGCTATGAGTTTTCTGGAGTTTTTCCACAAGCGTTTTGTCGGTTGCTTTCGGAAATAGGCACTGCTCATCGAGTAACGCCAGCAGACCCATGGGTTTCTCAATCAGATCGATTGTTGGTTGAAGATCGAGGCCGAAATCGATAAACTGCCATTCGATTCCTGAATTATTGAAGTGGTTAGCACTTTGATACGTTCTTAAATCTACAGTAGTGCAAACTCTGCAGTTTACCCGAAACATGTCCCGAAGGTGTGTCGGAAGAGCTGTGGCGAAAAGTGCCCCCGATGCGGCATTCGCGCTGGGACCCAATTCATTCAAGGTGGTAATAGCGCACTGTGACAAGCCAACTGAACTATTCTGCTAGTTGACGCGTAATGTCATGACTTAGTTGTGATCCCTGTAAACGATAAGGTATGAGACGGGGTGTGGATTGGAGAGCTCTGCAACAATTGGCGGGAAGGCTTTTCTGGGTGCGATCCAGCTCCGCCCCTTCACACGCCCTATCCTTTGCAGGGACCACGACTAGTCGCCTAGCACTTCACGCGAAACTGGCCTCGTAGTAAATGGGAGGTGCTACGCTTTGAGACTAGACCGTGGCCACTCTGGTCGTCTGCGCTCTTTCTCCACTAAACCTGGAGGAACGAAAGGATCACCAATTCGGTGAGTGGTGCACACAAGTAGTTCTGAGTTGGAACAGGAAAGGTTTNAATTTGGAGAAATTGAGTTCTGATCGCATGCTTGTCTGCGTAGCATACCCCCCTATTCCAACCACCAAAATTTTCGGGCCAACTAAAAAAACCGAAATACCATTTTATAAGTACGATTTCAAGGGTCACTCCCCCACACAAATATATATTGACACAGCAATATTTATTCATCAGTGATGACTCACAAAATGAACTACTCCACAGCCCTTCCTCTCGCTTCTTAGATTAATTTCCTCTGGACTATTTCGAAATAGGACGCGCCAGTTTCTTCAGCGCTGACTCATCCAAACTAGGCTCTTCAGACTGGGTAATTATCAAGTAAGCTTCCAAAGCCTAACAATATTGAAAGTAGACGCTCCAAACATAATTAACTATACTCTATCTCCTTTAGCTATTTTCAGTCTATAAGCAGACCGTTTTATCAATACTTCGAATAAGAAGAATCAATAAAGAAGAGTATTAGATAACTTCGGGTGGTAAATGCTCTACTAGTTGGAGCGGAGCATATTTAATACGCCAAATGTCTAGTATTCATACTAATGAATACTGGTCAATCAGCTAACAGTAACTTGGGCTTGAAGAGAGTGCTGCGCAACGATATGACCAAATGCAAATGGTATTTCTAAGATGCTATTTTAGTGCTCTCTAGTTTTTCGTGAAACTTCTTGACTATAATCCTGAACAGCAAGAGTATCTTCTACCAGACCCCCGCCCCCAGCCCCCAACAGTCGTTACCTCCAGTGATTCTAGTTGGAATAGTACTTACTACGCTTATCGCGCGCTGAATAAGCGGCCATCTAACGAGATGCGGCGCGGTCTGGGAGCAGTTGCCTGAAGGGGAAATTGGGAGATAAATTTACAAGTATCATTCCGTCAACAGAGATAAATAGATATGACAAGCCAAAGACTACGAAGGGGAAAGACCGACTCATACCAGACAAAAGTCCCATTACTGAACCATGGAAAAATTATAAAACAAATACTGCGATTTCCTCAACCGAAAACAAACAGGAAATAAAAAAAATATAAACAACAAGAATTCCAATGAAAAGCGCGTACCTTCTCTTTGATATTCCTCTTGTTCCATAATGAACATGGTGTTGTTGAAGAGCTGTTGAAGTTTCTCATTTGTGAAATTGATGCAGAGCTGCTCGAATGAGTTCAATTCGAAAATTTCGAAGCTGAAATTTAGCGCTTTCACACATATTTCTTGGTCCACTCAAGATAACTGAGGATTACTCTCTGAACAATTACTTCACGAGCGCTCAAAACGGGACAATGTATTTCCACGGTGAAAACAAGGGACTGGGGTACTGGTTAGCCAAACTGATACCTTTCACCGAGAGTGGAAAAATGAGGTGGCATGTAAGTCTCCCGGTAGACCAGTTCATCATGGGGCGGCGATTATAAATATTCAAGGTATGGGATACCCTCACTTGTTAGCACCCTTAAGCCTCAACTGAAGTTCCTAACTTGAAAAGGATCTCCCAGTAACTCAGTATCAAAATATTTTACATAAGGCTTTCGAAAGGCCGCAGAGATCACTTATAGACATAGAGCCATGGAGAAACCCTCAAGTTTCTCATTCACGTAGGCGCTAGTCCTCGGGAAAGTCCAAAGGTCGAGGAGCACCTGTGGAGGCAGGATGACCTAAGCAGGGGATGCTGTAAAATGAAAAGTCTATTCGCTGCGGATACTGTGTTCCGGGAGCGGCGCCAGTCCGTTTTCCTCCAATTGGTGAAAAGTGGAAAGCGGCTATAACTGGTGGAGACCTGTTGGCGTCCTGCCAAAACCAGCCCGCTCAACACGCCCCACCATCGGCAGCGAACAAGGCTGTACATTCATTCGCCACTTCTTCTAGACTGAGTTATTGTTGGCATTGATCCGAGAAACTGAACTTCGAGGATTCATACTCGAAACTCAAGCTCTTTTGAGGGTGCACCTAGAAATCAATGTAAGTCGCGTTCTCTAAAGCGCAGACGATCCCTATTCTCCAACATCCCACAGGTTTACTTAGGGCAGAACGACAAATAGTAAATGAAAAAAATAAGCAATATACCCAGCAATATCGAGAATCCCAATGAATGAGGCTCCTTGACGACGTGTTCGGTCCAGGGATTTGTTGATACGATTCACCAGCCACTTGAACATTCGCTCATAAGACGCCTTTGCGATCGCTTCTACAGCGAATTCAGCTTGTTCCTTATTCTGAGCTTTGTTCACAAACTCACGGCCAACCTAAAAGCGAACGTTAGATGTACTAGATTCTTTAAAGAAAATAGGCTCTAAAAATCAATACCCTACCTTAATTCGTGGTCTCAAGAAAGCCTTGGTCAGTTCGATGACCGGCAAGCCCAGCAAGTGACAAACTTTTTGGATAACTGAAGGAAAAGTTATCAAAATGAAGTCACAAACCTCATATAAAATAGAAGAGAAAAAAAATCAAGCGCGGTAAATCAAAGTCAAACCTCTATCATCGGGAAGGATCGCTTGATCGGATTTCTTCTCTTGGGTGAACTCGAGATTACCCATAAGAACCGTTGCCGAAACAACACGTAGAACCGCTAAAAAACATTCCTTAGCCACAGTCCACCAATTCTTTCCAGAAGCTCATACATGGAACTTACAAGTGATCTCATCGTCAGCGAATCCCATGATTCGCATCGACTTAAGAGTGCTTTGGAATTCTTGTGCATCATCAACATTTGGCAGTGTGATGTTACCGTTCACAAGGAATCGATATTTGTCAATGTCTTCAAGGAGATATGTTCCTGAAACAGGGAATATTTAAAAAAAACTGAGACAGTAATTATGATTCCTTCCTGGCCAATACTGTTAGAAAACAACATTCTCCTAGCTGCAAGGGTCTCTTTCGCTCCAAAGAAGGCAGGACGAAACAACACGTGATGTGAAATAAAATCAACGTTCAAAAATGCTAAAGTTACTGCGCCGCCGACTAGGGGAGTATAACGAGATACGAATGAGAATAACCAACAATCAAAGGTTTCACTGAGGCCAGAAGCGATGCTCTCCCTCCCAGCCACCATAAACGGCCCCCGCTGGGAATTCACAGCGATGGTGTACCCTTAGAGAGGGTGTAGTCATTAAAGCCTTGTTCGCTGCGGATGATAAGGCGTGTCAGCAGTGGTGGCCGTTTGGGCGCATGATATTGTTCGTATCAGCCGTTTTCAACCAATCGCTGTCATTTACCCGATCCAATATCTGGTGGAGACATGCTGGCAGCGCGCCAAACCCAGCCTCATTGGCATGCTCCATCATCCGCAGCGAACAAGGCTTTAATGACCACACCCTCTCCAAGGGTACTCTCTCGCTGTAATTCCCAGCGGGGGCCGTTTATGGTGGCTGGGAGGGAGAGCATCGTTTTTGCCTCAGTGGAACCTTTGATTGTTGGTTATTCTTATTCGTATCTCGTTTTGCTCCCCTAGTCGGCAGCGCAGTAACTTTACCATTTTTG
>MU912643.1:27232-43172 GCA_036418165.1 Cooperia oncophora
TCCTTTGAATCTGTCCCAACCCACGCCCCTTCCCAAGCCAAACTGCGCCCCACATTTTATACAGTCCTACCACACTCAACCGACACTGTGCTTTTCTGCAATATCGATCGGCGTTCTTAGCTATGTGGGTTAGAAGGGATCTGTCAATCGGATGCAGTGAGGGTCCAGAGGTGTTCTCTCACTGCATTTTTTTGTTCGAGCATTCAAAGGGAAGGAAAATAAGGAAGAAGAATGAGAGAAGGAAAGAAGACAAAGATGCAAGGGAGAAAAAGGAGGGGGTTAAGAAAAAGGAGAGAGGAGGAATGCTCCGTGTTCGAAAAATGTCCTGAGACCAGCTATGTGTCGACAAATCAATAATCGTACGTACTTACAGGACCTTTACTTCATACCAGCCGTTGTAAGTTTAGTGAGAGCTTTTTGCATCCTTTATTCAAATCAATAATCGTACGTACTTACAGGACATTTACTTCATACTAGCCGTTGTAAATTTAGTGAGAGCTTTTTGCATCCTTTATTCCCCCTATTTTACATGTAGCGTTTTCAAACGGCTGCAATACGCATTTCTCTTCGAGATGAAAACGTCGGGAAATCTGGGGAAACTTTTTATAGTCTCCATGGGGATATTCATTCTACGAAATCCCTGGGGGATTCGATGGTAAATAGCGATGATGATTTCATCGAAGCATGGGTGGTCAACATATCCGGTTGTTGGTGGGTGGTCTTCTTTCTGTGTTTCCGATTCCTTTCGTTCTCAAGTGTGCTCTCGATCTTTTTTTCTCCCTTCACCAATAGTTGTCGTCGCACTCGCCACTCAATGTTTGCTTCTGTTTATCTCTCACCTATAGCGCCACCGCATCGTTGACCACAAACAACTCACAAACGCAGCACGCTCTCCCTTACCCTCCAGAAAACATTCCGAATACTCATAAAGGCCTTCAGTAACGGAATCCCCTCGATGATCACGCATATCTCGCGCGTAACGCATGTTTTAGCGCGATATGATGGGCCATATCGTGACTCATCTGGATCGCGCACGTTCGACCTGGGCGCGGTCGATTGTCCATCTATATCTCTCTTCGGACACCTGATACCGACTTATCTTGATAGACCGCGCGATGTACTTGGCCATACAGACCGGCGTTCCTGCCTTGTCGCCGATCTCTGCGCAACCACGACCACGACACAACTCGCTCAGTCAGCCTTGATGATGTGACAGTCTCTGCGACTCCCCCGCCGTTGTGATTCCCTCGCGTTCACCTCGCGCGCTCAGAAATGTCGCCGTCTGTTTATGTACGCGCCCTCCTAAGCGCGAAAACGATGTCGCCACACTCAAACAAGACACCGGACGATAAATAACGCCTTATATTGATCACACCTTCGTGTCATCGATCGCTAGCAGGTCAAACAAACGTGCACTTTACACATGCTCAGGCCGCGTTCATACATGACGAGTTTGACAAAACTGCACAAAGAAGAAAGTATATGTATCAATTAGAAGAACAGCGGAAATGGGAGAAATGCAGAATCAGCAGAAGAAAGTATAGGTATCGAGTTGAAGAAATGACGAAACCACAGACAGAAGAAAGTATACGTATCGATTTGAAGAACCACGGAATTGGAAGAAATGCGGAATGTTCAGTAACGCCGAAATTTTGCAAAATCGGCGTTTTTTTTCCATATGGCCGGGCTAAGCGATCACTCCCTATCAAGGCTTTGTCCATCACTTCGGCATTTCTGCACTTCTCCCAATTCTGCGGTTATTCAAATCGATACATATATTTTCTTCAACCGGCAGTTCCGTCATTTCTTCAAAGTAGTCATGTATGAATGCGGTCTTATCTCGATACGTGTGAAATAAAAAAAAGATTTGCAGGACGTTCCATCAACCGCCACTTTGGAAAAGAAAAACCAAAACCATCTCGAAAATTCGTTGATAGAAATCTACATCCAAAAAAAAACCATGGGACAGACCGTACCTTTTTCGGCAGGGGTTGAACCACGCAAAAACTGGTAGAAAACGTGAAAACTTCGTTCCTCTGGTGCTTGTCGTAGGGTTCGGGATTTTTCAAGCAAATAAAATTCAATATTCGCTCCTGATATATACCCGGACATATCGAAATTGATGCGAATGAATTTACCCTGAAAACGGCCATACTTCACAGATAGACACAAATCTTAAGCAACTACTGTAAATACTTACAAAACGTGACGAATTGTCATTCTTCACGGTTTTACTGTTACCGAATGCTTCCAAAATAGGATTCGCTTGTAATAGTTGATGTTCTAATTCACCCTAAATTATGTAACACTTTAAAATAACAAAACTGAAACAATTCCTACAAAATGGTGTTCTGTGCGCATTATCAAATCGTAGGGAAGACTTCTAGAACAAGCCTCCTGTGAGAGCATAGGGGTTAGAATACTTTCAATGACTTTTCGACGACAGATCACTCAGGTGAGTAACAAAAATACTAACAAAAAAGAAACAACAGGTAACAATAACAACTGTACGTACACAAACATATGTCACTCATACATAGTAAACTTACGATAGAATTCCGATAAATGTCGTGCTAGAAAAGCATAACGATCAGTTAGCTGTTTCATCGCATTTGAAACTGTAGTGCAAAAAGAAGGAGAACTACAGCTGTTTCTCAAACAAGCTTGAACAGACATCAGAAGAGCAGAGACAATGATTTCTGCGTCTATCGCTTCGTGCACGACGGCACGGCACACTGCGGCAACGAAGCGGAAAAATCCAGTCATTTTTTATTATGAGAGGCCTCGTTTCAAATCCACACAAGGTTGGTAAATCAACTTCATTGGGTTACAGGGCTTCTGCAAACTGGATATTCCCTTGCCGAGAGGGTCCAGAGGCGTTTGTTCTTTGCATCTCTTGATCGAGCATTCGAAAGGAAGAGACCAAAGAAGAGGGAAGAAAGAAAGAATGGAGGAAAAGAAGGAAAGCTGAAGGAAATAGGAAGAATGGAGGCTCTGCGGTCGATGAATATACTGAGACGACTTTATTGGCCTAAATCTCGGCCTGCTCCAGAGCCTGAAAGCGCCGGAGCAAGCTAGGTTACCCTAGCAAACGCCTCGGGAGCCCTACTGAGTTCGAGATCAATACAGATCATCTTACTTCAAGGAGGGCTGCTCACCGCAAAACAGTCCGACCCTCAACACCCCCTCCCTAAGTCAGCAGTGAGACCACTTTGGACGGTTCCTAGTTCGGTGTCAATCCTGGAGGACCCATTAGCTGGATAGCTCTGCGAGGCATTCTTCCCTAACTCTTTCAAACCGCTGTTCTCGCTTATCCTGCCAACCGACTTATTCGGAACCTTTCCTTGGCCCTATGTTTCGACCATCAAGATAGCCCGAAGCTCCAATTTGAGCCCTCGACTAAAGTTACAATCACATTTTTGAGCTTTGAGCGAACTTTCAGCCCTGAAGAAACAACGAAATAGACAACACGAAACCTGGGTCCCGTACAGAGCTTCTATGTGAAAACTAATATCCAAGGGAAAAGAAAAAAAAAAACTGCAAGCGCAAGGTCTCAACAAGTAATAAAATAAGGCTGCCTTGTTCAAGCTTATTTTCAGAACAGCTTCAGTTCCATGACCCTGTTCCTACTTTTGCAGGTGAAGCGGCTGCTTGTGGTCCTCCTTTTGATCGAGTTGCACCGGCTACATGAGCTAAGTACTGAATGACCTTCTTTGTGTAGTGTTCTCGGTCTTTCCAGCACCAGATTCTCCCCTGAATTTCAGTAATTTTTCGTTCATTCCTCCATAATGACTCATCACGACAGAAGATGGATTGGCAACACCAAACACTACATTCAAAAACTCACGTGCAAAGAATAGATTGGTCTTCGCGATCTGAAAAAATGCAATTTTACATGCACAGCCTGTTTAGCTCGGAGCAATGTTCGACCATATACCCCACAGCGGCCAACCAAGCACTGAGTCCACCTCTATGCTGTATCTTTACCCTGAGAAAACTGGCTTGTAGATAGAGCGAATTGAAATTTGATGGTCTCGCCAGCATAGATACAAACTCCGGTAGGTCGGAAGAAAAACCCCTCAATAGTATTAAAACATGTGTAAGAAATGAGAATTATCCGATTTTCGTGGGCATGAACTCAGTACTGCAACTAGGAATTTCCGGAGAGGTCCCGCAGAAACATTCGGAAGTCATACGTGGACCTCATATATCAAACAGGACATATGTATATCTATATAAGTAAACGCCACCTCGCGAACTATACAAAAAAAAACAGTAACAAGTACGAATTCTTACCTTGAAGCATTGAACGATATGCCGAATCGGCAATGGCGAATATGTGAGGTGGCATTTCGTGCCTCTTTTTCCCTTTGAATTCTTCAATTAAACTTTCCGAATAAATGGGCAGTCGTTTGTATGGATTGATCACCACGCAGAAAAGACCCGAATACGTCTGGAGATGTACTTCTTAGCTCATTCAAACTTGATAACTACAAAAAACTTTTGAACTTACATAAATAAGAGAACTAAAGTAACGCTCCTTGAGATTGTGCAGGACGGACGCCTCGTTAAGGTATGTTAATTCGGACATATCCTCCACCTTTAAAAGATAGAATTTTCTTCGGAAAATAGTGAAGGGTACAAGTGAAACATGCCAGGCCCTCTTTTAACCCCTTGCAGCAAACCGGACCATTTTAGGAAGTCCCGAAGGCACCCGTGGTTGAGAAGGTCCACGCGATGGCATGTCTGTGTTCCTTTCCCTAGCCTTTTCATCCCTCTTTTTCTTTTCCCTCTTTCTTCGTAATTTTTCGTCTTATTCTTGTTGTTTCATGTGGCTCAGGCCTCGCAGAGCGCAGACGACCAGAGTCGCCTCGCAGTGCACAACTAGCTGGAGCCGGGTCAACTACGTTTGTATCAAGTCCTATGAACTCCTCTTGAAGTACGAGTTTCAGCTTCACCTTTTCAATACTACCGCCTCACAAGAAACAAGTTTATCCATTCTTAAACAGGAGCTGCCAGTACTTCACCCCTGGGCTAGCTTGCTTGAGCCTCACAAAATGGTCCGTTATAAACACAGGAACTAATTAACCTGGCATATTACACTGAATCCCGAGAAACTCTTCAACCTAGCGCACCTTGTCAAATTTGGGAGGATTGGCTTTCTGGACGTCATCTTTACTGATCGTGACCGTCTTACCGGTATCGCAAATTTCGACGATTACCTCATCGTTCGTTTCTTTTCTGAATATTTGGGTTATTTTAAACTGTATTTAGAGGAGACAGAGTATGATTTAAATACTTGATGGATCCGGCCACGAAACCGTCCTTCTCATGAGGTACCCAGCAGAGTTTCTTTCCAGCCCACTCGGAGGCTCGTGCTGGGTCGGCGACGGCCGCTCTCTGCACCTGCAGAAAGCGAAGGCCCGACTCCTCCATGTGCGGCTGTAAGGAAGAAAATTTGAACTGCTTTTTCCAGTTCATGATAACATCTCATTGAACGACGAGCTTCAACATCAAAAATGAAAGGCAAGCAAATTTGCACACATGAAAAAATGAAATACGACCGATAGTAGGATGTGGATAAAAGCATATGAAAGAAAGCCAGTCATCCGAGCAGAAGAGCCCGAGAAATAAACTGAGAAATGGCTGGAAAACAACGTCGAGTAGTAATGTTGAAGTATTCGCCAACACACTGTTATTTTGAGGCAGTTAGAAAAACTGGTAACAATTTTACAGCGCTTAGTGTTAAGTAAACTGCGTTGAATATATGCACATATCTCGGGCGCTATAGTATCCACCACTAGTCTTATTGTTAGGGGCACATTTCGAGATTATAATAGCGAGCGTTGAGTGGTCAAATATAAATTTGTAGATAGGAGTCGAGTTATCAGTGAAGAAAAGCCGTCGAAGGCCCCGCAATAAGGCCCCAAAATAAGACCTCAAAGACTGGACAGGCATTCGAAAGTGCGAGACACTGTTACGAGTGTGAGACTAGAAACAAAACATGAGAACAAGAGGACTAACGAGGCGGCAAAGGTCGGTCCTACACAGAATGAACACAAGGTGTCGAACTGTCTTACAGAATTATGTAGGACTACTGGCATATCCTGCCCCAAGATGGATGAAACCTTTTTACGGGTAGCGTTCTACCGGCCTGTGACGACCGCTCAGCGCTCTCGCCATCCACCGTCAAACCATGAAAGTGAGGTAAACAGGGCTTCTGTCAATGGGATACTCTAAGTGCGACAGTCCAAAGGTATAATCTCAACACATATTCTGGCTAAGCACTTGAAGGGAGGAAAATCAGGATGAGAGAAGAGAGAAGGAAGGAAGGAAAAGAAGGAAGAAGGGAAAAAGGAAGGGGAAGGCTCCGCGTTTAGAAGATATCCTGAGACGACGGAAGAATGTCCGAGATTGCGCACCAGATCACCTACACAGGATTACACCCAGATAATCGCGCAATGTGTCTTTAAGTTCGAGATTGGCAGGCACCGGAGCTGAGCCGAGCCGACATCAGCCATACCAGAAGCTCGACGAATACTCGATTGACTTCGTAGAAAATGAAATCCATCGACCATCCCGTCGACATGCCACGATGACTGTTCGTCTGCGCTCCGTCAAAATATGCATCAATCACGTGGTTAGTCATTGCGAATTCCGACCGCTTTATTGTAGGCGAATATTCAGCAAAACGGCTTCAACACAGCTACAACGGATCATTCGCAACACGCTACTATTTTTCACTGTGCCACCATTGACACACTTGAATCATCAACCAATCAACATTCGTTTTCAATTCAAGAACACCAATCACAAACATTGACGACACACATACACACACACACGACGACTCGACTGGTACCTGGCATCAGCCAACCATAAACTTCGCAAATGTCGATGATATTTTTTCAAACTTAGTAATTACGAGAGCGACGCTAAAAACGACAAGAGAGGACGACCTTGACAGATTGCATTCCTGAGCGAGCGAACGAGTGATCGCTGAGGGAATAGCGAAAAAAGGCCAACCAACCAGCACGACAAGGGACGTACCTACTATTGCATATTCTCCCACAAACCTTATAAGTCATGTAGTCGTGTGGGTCAATTACCGTGTAACCCCTGGTCTCTCATCTCGCGTATTGACTCATGAGGACAATGAACGGGGAAAAAATCGGGTTCGTTCAGTGCTCTTGAGTAGTGAGTGAGACGAGGGAAGGACTGGGGGATAGCTTGGTGAATGGCAAACGTTGTTCGGCGCCAACTTCTCAACAAGAACTATCAACACAAAGTCACCGTGTAAACATGGGAGCAAATGAATGTTCAACCATGATCGCACATATTCGGTCTGTTTTCCGTGACTATCAAATACAATTCGAGTTGATCGTTGTACGGAAATCGTACGAAAGTGTACGAATGAGTGAAACGATGAGGGGGTTAGCAGGAGGGTGTGGGTGGAAAAGGAGAGGAGGGGGCGATTGGGGGGTAACAAGACGCAAAGGCGGGAACAAAAGGCTCGGGGGATGACTCAGCGCGACATGCATCGACCAGTTGACTGACCATTAGAGATGGGTGCGGCGAACCGAATAACCAGAAATCGCCCCCATACTATACCCCCTACGCTCATTTCGGTCTGATTTCCCCCCTATATCTCACACTAGTCTACCCTGTTTGTTCTACAATCTATTCAAAGTGTTGTATTTTGCACGTGAAATACACTTAAACTTTCTGTTCTAGCGCTACATCGCCGAACAGTACATATACACAGAAAGGACACACAGCACGCTTATTGCGTAAGTACAAGCTTCCGTTGAATCAATCGAATCCATAAACTATGCCAGCAAACTTGTATAAGCACCTTCAAATGCGGGTGCATTCAATTTTTGCGAACAAAGTAGCCGAAAACGGGCGTTTTTTGTCGCTTATCTATGGAATGCGGGACAATTTCAAGCGATCGAACTGACAGAAATGAATAGCGATGAGGTGGCGAGACCTCCTCTGGTGCTGTCGAGGTCGCGTTGTTCAATGGCCGACGCTGGCATGAGCCCTCTCCCCCACCACTACCATCACCTTTCCTTCCTGCGCCCCCCTCATCGCAGTTGAGCGCTTAAAAAAACATCGAAAGCGATGATGCCCATATTTGCACGATTGGCATCATGCACACGGCTTATGCGTGTTATGATTCATCGTGGGTACCGACTGTTACAACGTCATGACGAGCTCATGCTCACGAAAAAAGCTCAAGCTCTTTTGCAGTTATGCGAGTGGGGTAGAGAATGAACGACCTTAGAACCATTAAAAACAGACTAGGATGAAGCCGCCATATGGAGTGTAGGAAAAACGACTGACAAGGGCACAGGAGAAGGAAACGATGGATGAAAGGATAATGAAAGTGTGCGAGGTGCGTCGGCATGGCGTGTGGTCAGCAGCGTCGCCTCCGTCACCGCGCACAAGGTTACTCCCATTATCAGAACGCAGAGCAAACGTAAGTAAAAGAGAGAGGGAGAGGGAGAAAGAGAAAGAGGATATGAGAGCGAAAAAGAAAAAAAAATACCACCCCACCGAAAGAGAGAATGAATCCTGTTATAAATACCACCCATGTTCAAAACGGAAAGGAGACGAAGAAGAGAGAGCGCGCAAGAGAGCCCCCCACTCCGTCGAACACTTGAATTGATAACGAAACACCTGAACAACGCCTATGAGCGGACATCTCTCCCGAACGAACACAGCCGAACCACCTGACGACCGATACATTGCCAAGTGGTTCCGAGTACACTACACTTCACTCGACTAAAGAAGAAAAAAAAAGTACAAAACTATCGAATTCGGCACCAATAATGAACGTTCACTACGCGTCGATAATGATTATATTGATCCCAGATCAAAATAGATCATCTATAGAGGCTCCTAAAATTCCCGACAAACTGGGTGGTCCGTCAAGAAGACGCTCGAATTAAGAAAAAAGAAAAGAAAACTATCGAATTAGACCGCACCAACGAAGATGATAATTACTATATTGATCCCACATCAAAAGAACAGAAGATCTGCAGAGGCTCCCACAATTTCTGGCAATGTGGGTGGTCTGGCAAGAAGACATTCGAATGAAGAAAAAACGAGGAACACTAACAAACTGAACACGATTAAAGACTATAACGACTTTATTGATTCTAGATCAAAGTTATCAGATGCTCTTTAGAGGCTCCTAGAATCCTTGACAATGTGGGTGGTCTGTCAAGAAAACACTCGAATGAAAAAAATGGAAGAGAACCACCAGATTCAGCACCAATTAATAGGATAACGACAATATTGATCCTAGATCAAAAGTAAAAGATAGTGTATATTTCGACAAGGTGGGTGGTTCAGGAAGACACTGGAATGAAGAAAAAGGAAGAAAAGTGCCAAAGTTAGCACCAATAAAGACCGCCAACCACATGTATGATGACTATATTGATCTATCCGTAGATCACAAGATGATCTGCGTGGAAGTCTTGGAGCTTCCAACAATGTGGGTGGTCCTATACAACCGCCCAACAAGTTACTTGAAAAGTGTGATTATTAAAAAAAGCGCGACTATATTGATTGTGATCACCAGATGATCTATGGGGATTTTCGCAACTTCCAACAATGTGGGTGGTCTTGAAGATCGCCCAACAAGGTCATTGAAAAGGAATGATTATTGAAAAAGCGATCAATAATTGGGAAGACCGCGCACATTTGGACAAACAAAGTGATAAACAAACAATAGGCAAATAAACAGTCTAGAAAATACAGGAATAAGCTTAAATTACGCGGATAGGACGGTGTCAGTACTGAAAGCAGCCGGCTGCCTCTAAACAACAAGGGAATAATGAGTCAGTACAAAAATAATAGGAGAGAATTCGTGTAAGCTGATAAGCAGTCATTAACAAGACGTCATTATCAAAACTTCTACGGGGGGAAATTTTGCTGCTTCATCACCCCTACCATTCACTCAGATAGCAGTCATGTCGATCGGCCTCGTTCACGGTGTTTGTGCGATAGTAGCAAAAAAAAGCGCCAAATGTGTCGATAGACGTGTAATGAACTAAAGAGTCATCAACCAGTACAAAAGTTGTCAATTGAAGTGCGTTGAATGCGATCAAATTGGGTTGGGGGGTAGTATTGCGTGAAAGTGCTTACCCCATCTCTCTGCTCAGACAGTGCTATGTCTCGTAGGAGACAAGACGTGAGTTTAAAGATTTAAGTGGCGACGAAAAAAGTGCAAAACGGCCTGAAACAGGGCCGATGGTAGCTGGCGGAGAGCAGATTACCATTGAATATTCGATGATTCAGTCGCCGTACCGTGATGCCTGGCGATGGCAGTGGTGAAGTGTGAACATACGAATCACTAAGGCCATTGAGATTACTAGTAAAATCAGTTCAGAACTGGAGCTCAAACTCCTACTGAGCATGACCTCACATCGCCTGACCGTTTCATGCAATATGACTCGCCGTGGAGATATTCCCAATGGTCCCGCCTGCAATAACGCGTACCGACAGACACGGGGTTACGGAATGGGCGGATGAAGAGGTGCAGAGGGGTGGACCGTCGGGACACCTCAAAGATAGACCAACTGTCTCATCATTACAAAGGTCATGGAATGCAACAACAACAACAACAATAACAATAAACAATAAATCGACCCGGAATCGATCGATTCGACGACATGTTATTGATTGAATATGGCGACAAAGAATGCAAGACTCTGCCGTAAAGCCATAGGAATGCAGTGTGGCATGTGAAGTCGTTATCAGAGTCGGCTCTAATTCGACCAGATGCAGACAACTATCAGTACACGATTATTTTAACAGAGTACAAAGATTGTAATCGATAACCTCCGCATGAGTAATCAATGAGTAAAAGAGTCGATTGGATCGAAGCCCCCACATACATACACGCACACAGCCACAGCACATTCGCCTTTTGCGTTGCGCCGAGCGGCGGGCGCTAAGCCGCTATTTGAATTGCGCAATGACGCCTTCTTAAAGGTCCGGTAACGATCACTGTCATACTGTAAGTAGCCATAGCGCACGGAATTCGACATGCTCATCAGATGATGTGTGGCCGGCTGCCATGGGTGAGGAGGCGTAGACGTTGATTTGACCCTTCGTCACTTGCGTTACGAACCTGCAACGATGCTGGATGGGCGGTCATCGTTTTTTGTTTACTGAACAGCTGCTAGTCGGTGCATTTCTAAGGGAAAAATAGCTATGAATGAGGTAATGATGATGTGAGTATGACTACAGTATGGTGAAAGTATGATGTGCGGAGTAGGAGAGAGATGTGAAAAGCTTCGCCAACGCCTTTGGGCCATATCGATGTTCGATAGAGTGGGAGAGAGAACGAGGGTGAGGGCGAATGCTGCGGGCTCGTTCCATAGATGACCGCCTCGCTGACCAACATCGTGCTCTGTTGCTTGACAACGCTGTTTATTCTGCAGATTTCCGTGAGTTTTTCTCAGGTTCATTCAAGAAACAATTAATATGTTACCAGTACTGAATAAGCGCTCGTAGTTACGAAAAGTCCCTTCATGGATTTGTTTCGAGAAAGATGTTAATTTTCTCAAGTTCTATCCCTTTTTCTTAAATGAGTAATGCCATTATGAAGAACCATTTCTTCCCCGATAAAACTTTATTTCAAGAGTCTTTCGTTTGATTGTTCAATTTTTGCATTTTTTTAAATCCGATCCATTTTCGTTCAGCTTAATTTCATTTATTTATTGCAAGCTTAATTCCAATGCAGTATCTCGTCAGCACGATTTCCTTTTCATCAACTTTCAAGTAAAGATGAGGGAATATAGTTAGCTGCTGCAGAGCCGGCTGGAATGCGCCATGCACCCGAATACTGTCCGCGGTTACGCTGCTTTGAAACAGTTCGGAATTTTCTGGAAATTTCAAGGTACCGGTTTTATGTGAGGAATGTAATAGCATCGTCTGTACCACCTGCCGTTTCACACTCATTTTTTTGTCAATTGATCCAACTCGAAATTCCGAATTCCTCGAGCGGGTGCCAAAGGAACCTCCATTCGCTTCTTTCGCTATTGGGCCACTTTGCTCATCTGGCTCTGGGGGTCCCCAAGAAGGAGAACAGACGGCGGTGGTTTCTGTTTGGGAGAAAAACTGGAACATTTTGGAGAAGAAAAAATCCGGAAAAGTGGTAGGAAGTCAGTAGATTCTAGGAAAATGGTAGGTAAGATGGTGATGAGGAATGGGTAGGTATTTTTGCAAAAATTTCCACCAAGGTAGAACGGGCCCGGTTAGCTATGTAGAGTATCTGCGATCTGATGGCATCTCTGATCACTTCTTAACCAGTAAAATTGATGTTCCATGGAGTTTCCCCACGGGGTGGGCTCCAAAGAGATAGCTTGGTTTCCGCTCTGCACATTCTCACGGCTAGCCAGTCGTCCAGTACATTTCCCTAACTCGAGAAACGTGAGGCAATCCATGCCTTTTCAGAGCTTTCGTGAAAGAGCCTGTCTGACTTTCGCCCCATACAGGTGTTCATTTGACGTCCATGGTATTCTCTGTGGTCCAACTGCCTTCTCCAAATCCCATGCCTTATCCTACTCACCAGATCTTTGACTCGTTGGCAAATGCAGTGTGTAGTAGTATTTTAGTGTTTATCAGTTAAATGATCCCTCCAAAAAGCCTAAAGATCTGGATTAGCATGAGGCACTGGACAGATGGCAATCAAGCGGTTGTCACATTCTGTCACTGTTGGGTCTAATGCCCAATGGACGTGTGTAGAGAGATCTAAGGCCAGGATGCAAAAGCGAAGTTGCGTGCGCTGCATTTGCACCAGAACTCGACGAACAGTACCGCAGTATGTCGAGTCAGCTGGCTAGGGAATCCTGGTCAGTTTGAACACGTTGCCGTACCGTAATTCTCCTTGTCGGCACCACAAGACTTTGGCCGCTCTTGATCTGGAACGTTACTGCTTGCAGAAAAACAGTAGCGCGACGACCCTTGCGTTCATGCCGAACACGGGGTGATATTATTCGTCCTGCTATGCGATCTTAAAGGCAGTTGGCACGATAAATCGCTATACAGATGTAGGATTTATACGACTGGCTTAACAGAATTCCGTGACCTCGGACAGGCGCTCCGTGGCGCCTTTTCCAAGGAGGGTACCCCTATAACGCCCTATCGAGCAACAACATTCCGTCCCAAACGCCTTCCTCGCCCGCCCGCCCACAAACGGACGACCGTTCCTGACGCTCGTATTCATTCATTTGCTGAGCAAATTATGAAGCAAAGGGATTGGTATGAAGCGGCCGTGATGCTGCATGCATATATGGGTACACATATGCAGCCGTATCTTCGGTAGCGGTGATTGGCAAGATGCGTACGGGAAACTCGTCCGAAATCGATTTTCAAGTCACTGAGAACGGAGGCTTTTTCTTCGCCGGATTTTGACCGTTTCACTCCGTTCTTTCGCCATTTCCCCACTATACAGCGCCCTACTAGCATTTTAGGCTAAGTAGGAAACCATCGTGCCAACTGCCTTTAATGACAAGGCACGCTGTCGCTGTGGAAATCCCAACGGGGGGGGGAGGCGTTATTTGTCCCGCGAAGGCGGGTCCGTGAGACGCAGGGGGTCATTCCAAACGTAGAAAGAGCAGCCGTACTGAGATGTACTTGAAGAAAAGGCAGGCGTTGCAAGAGAAATGGATAGATGGTGACAATTAGCTGGGCAGGGCAACCGCCCACAGAGGTGTCAAGCGAAATGCAATATACGATTGAACCTTTCTAAACCGTACGTGTACATCTGCTTTCACGGACAAGCCTTACCTGGAAGTTACACCTTCCCTACACCTCTATGTGGCAGTCGGATTGGTCATGGCGGCAGTTACAGGGACGATGCATCGGGCCGAATGATTTATTTCCCCGATAATTCCGACGGAAAGATGTGTTCCAGAAGCTTGTTCCACAAGCAGTGCCCTGTCAGTCTCTCCTCTCTCTCCTCTCTCTCCTCTCTCTCTCTCTCCCCTCCCGATGAAATTAGAAGTTATATGTAGTGAGTATGCCTTTTGATACTTCTTACTGTAGCTGCGTCGCGTGTCGGGAGTGGAGCGCTTTATGTCAGGGACTATGCCTTTGGAGGCTTTTTATAAAGTACGACTTTATCTTTTTGGGCAGAATAGGATTCATGAAATCGTTTGGTAGCGGCGCCGGGTCTAGGCGTAGCTAGGGATGGCAGCACGCAGAAAGCGCGCTGGAATGTAGGTTACCCAGGTGCCGTCATTCCGTCTGGCCCACACCCATAACCATAGCCAAACGCGCTACTTGTCTGCAAACTTTCACCTCTGATTATTCTCTACTAGCAAATGCTTCTGTGCGGGACCTTGATGTCGACGCGAGAGCTGCATCTTGAGGATAGCGCATGGAGACGGGTGTCACTACCCTACGCCCCGTTCCCTGCACTTTTGTGCGCAGGAAAAGGCACGTTACTGTAGCTGTGGACCCATGGAAAAGGCCTTGCTCGTAAATGGATTAGCGTTTGTCTCTGAAGATATATGGCATGTGTGGTATTCGGTCTAAAATCACAGAGCGGTGCTATACAGCGGGAAAATGGCGAAAAAACGAAATGAAACGGTCAGAAACCTGCGAACATAAGTCTTCGTTCCCAATATTCAGAAAGCGATTTCGGATGAGTTTCCTACGGGCATCTTGCCAGTAACCGCTACGGTAGATACGGCTGCATGTATGTATGTGCTCATGTATCCATGCAGCACCGCGGCCGCTTCATGTCAATCCCTTCGCTTCATATTTTTCCTTTATAAATGAAGTAGTACGAGCATCAAGGTACGGTCCGTCCGTTGTTTGTCGTTTGCTGGCGGGCGAGACGTGGTGGCGTCCGGCGTCGGTATGCTGCATGCGTGATGAGGCCACATAAAGGGTCTTTTTGGACAAGGCGCCACGCTGCGCCTGCTCAGGGTCGCGAATTCCGTCCTGCCAGGCTTATTGATCCTACTCGTCTTAGGGATTTATTATGCCAGCTGCCTTCACGCTTTTGTTAAGGGAGGTAGGAGGTAGATGCGCAACCGCGGGTCCAGCTCAACTGCGTTACCACCGGCTCTTCCTCATTGCCTATCCCCCACAAAAACGTTGTCACCGCGCTGCTCATTAGTGATTTCTACGATATGCTGACATGCGACCGCTCTCTAATCGGGCCACATAGGACCCAATAGGACCCTCTGTTGAGGATTCCTCGACACGGTTGACCCTGACGCGATCCAGCTACTCTCTTTCTTCTTGGTTCTTGTATGCTTTTCAGCTGCCACTTAATTAACGATCTCATCCTGAATGGCTCTATTTCATCAGACCCGCGTTCAGAACCCAATTTGTGAGTTCTGTTTCGAAATGCTCTCACTCGCCACTGGGCAGTATTAAGTCCCGCTGCCTATCAAGAAAATTTATACCCTCCAATAAAGTCAGCGTAGTCCCTCTGAGTACCCTAGAAGATAATATACTCTGTCCTGAAAGTGCAGCGAGTTCTATTTCCGTCGCAGTCTTGATTACCCCAATTTCTTGGACCTTTCTCATGGAAAAAAAAACTGATGCAGAGACCTAATGTGAAGTGACATTACGGAATCTCAGATATTACTGGCCACCCTTGTAACGAAACCCGCGTTAAAAACGCACTTTTCTCGTCCAGCAGTTGTCAGGGGTAATGGATGAGGCACTGGAAAAAAGACGTGCAGTCATCCTTGCAGCTTATCACACTCACATAACTGCAACTAAACGATCCGGAATCGATGCTGGGGAAGGTATTCCGCTCAGGGCATGGCATACGCTGGAACATTCCCAGCGGGAGGCTAACAAGGGAGGTCTTTCAGGCCGTGGCACGCTTTTTGGAAATGGTTTGTTGCTTGTTGTAGGGGTCCATACAAGGATCACAAAAATGGGTTTCATTTTTGCTATG